>JAFEUB010000060.1:400000-667500 GCA_024529925.1 Ophthalmolycus amberensis
GCAACACAAGTCAGGAACCACAGGTGCCTTTTCTTTAAAGGGATGCTTCCACACATGAATACTATTTGCAATTTTAGCAAGTTTGGAAGCTTGTAAATCTTTGTATTTTGGACTACAGAATGACATTATTGACTCGGGGCTGATATGAATCATCAATTGAAATGAAAGGTTTATTACTTTGGCTGGATATTACAAGTCCTTATTATTAGCCTGCCCCAATAAGTCCTGGAGGACTCTCCAGTTGATCCACAATGCTGCAGCACGTGCACTGACAATAACTATATATATAGTTCCTATAGGAAGGTATTATATTAGTTGTTTTCTCTGGCTCCCTGTAAAATCCAGAATATAATTTAAAATCCGTCCCATCACCTTCAAAACCCCGACATGGTCATGCTTCATCACAACTCAAACAGCCCATAATAATCCCGTTTTGGGGCCGTTCACATGTTGTGCCAAGAACCGCGTTGAAGCGCCGCTAGCCGCTTCCCTCCTTTCATCCAAAGATGCAAGTTGATTGACTTGAGATAAGTGAGAGAAATTCTAAATCAAAGTTCATCAACTTGGCACCACCTGTTGTCACACGTCAGAACTTCTGTACATTCGTCTGTTGATGACACTTGAGCAAGAAGAAGAAGAAGAAGAAGAAGAAGAAGAAGAGAGCCTTGGGACACAGTTGGAAGCATTCTGTGTCAGTATGTGAGAGTGGACAGTGGGAGAGGAAGGGACAGGGACAGATATGGAGAGCAAGCAACAAAGGAACCAGTCGAATCAGGGACATTGTGGTTCATGCGGACAGCCGGGTATTCCAGACGTCCTTCCCAGACCAGAGAAGATATATAATCTCTTCAGCGTGTTCTGGGTCTATCCCAGGACCTCTAACCATGTAGGTGTACCCTAAAAAACGCTTAAGGGAGGCGTCCAGGTGGCACCTTGATAAGATGCCCGAACCACCTCAGCTGGCCCTTTCCTGTGAGCTTTGTAAATAAAATATACATTCATTCAATCTTAAACACAGCTTATACGCGGATATGTGAGTTCTAGTGCAAGAAGGTCAAAAACTCCAGGCGGGGCACTCTAGCGCTCGCCTGAACAAAGTGGATAGTAGTAGAACTCTGAAGGATAGCTTTTGCCCCAGTTAAATGTCACAGAGCCTCACAGAGAACCAGATTCAACCGCCAGCTCCATCTTAGAGATAGAGAGAAGGCACCCTAGCATATCTGGCGCCCCGCTTATCTAGTCGGCCGAACATAACAATATGCTGTTACATCAACATGCACACATACTGATGATCCAGAGAAGGCGGTCCCAGGACGTGAGCCAGTGTGGGCGGAGATGCCCAGTGCTCCAACGAGGCTGTCTGAAAGCTAGAAACAGATCCGCCTCCTACTTTGCTTTAACCAATAGGCTTCCAGAAGGAGGAACATAGACCCCGCTTGCGCTCTCTGTCAAAGCGCTTTTAGCTTTTACTTTGCTCTAGGTCCGTGCACGTTTTACTGCTGGACATAATACTTCTGTTACAAATAAACCTTATTGCTTGAATTGAGCTAAACGCCTCGACCTGAGTCTGTTCACCTGAGTTTTCTCCTCAACATGAGTTTTATTCTCAACAGCTTCTCGCCCAGAAACCCTCAGGAAGCTCATTTCAGCCGCTTTTATCCGTGTTCTGATTCATTCGATCACTGCTGGCTTCTCTCTGACACCTAACAGGCAAACCCACATTCTCTCACGTCTGCTATCTTTTTATTATTTTTTTACCACAAACAGGTTTCCATCTCACTCCATTCTGGCCTTTTAGCACCTCGGCGCCGCAGTTCAGCAATCGCTTCCTGCGCTGCTGAATGTGAAATGTGGGGCACATAAAAAGGAGCTTGGAACCCAAAACACACAATCACAGGGAGACACACACACACACACACACACACAGACACACACACACACACACACACACAGACACACACACACACACACACAGACACACACACACACACACAGACACAGACACACACACACACACAGACACACACACACACACAGATCGGTGCTTTCATAAATAAATGAAACCGACTCCTCCTCTCCGTTTCTCAATTCATGTCCTTCTTCTCTCACTTTGCGCCTCCCCCTCCCCCTCCCCCTCCCCTCCCCCTCCCCCTCCTCCTCCCCCGGCCTCCCTATCGTGGGTGAGAGCTGATGCACGATGGCAGTGGTGCGACTGTGAAGTCGAAGCCTGCAAATAACAACACGTATACATCGTCTGGGGTTGCCATGGCGACGGACTCCGGGCACCACGAGGTGCGACTGGAGCCGCTGTGACAGCGCAGCGCAGGTGTGATGTCGCCCGAGCCTTCCCCGTTATTAAGCAGTGGGGGGATTATGAATGCGAGTTTATTGTATTTTGGAGGAAATGTAAACAGAAATCATTTTCTTCACTGACAACTGATTTCTCTGGACCTGGTTCACATGTTAACTTGCATGAGAGGCCGAACAATTGACAGGGTTTATTTGTATTAGAGACATTAACCACATCCTCCAATGTATATGTTTTAATAGTATTATAATTATACTAGTGCTGGGCAAGTTTAAATTTATTCTAATTCTAATTTTTTTTTCTTTTTCTTTTTTTTTTTAATTGAAAGACAAGAGACAATACATATACATATCAACAAGAGGATGACAAGAACAGTGGGATAAAAGCCAGCAAACATCCTATAGTCAGCCTGTCTCATGTTTATCGTTTTGTATTAGAGATATGATGTCCCTTCAGGGTTGCCGTAGAGAAAAGGCGACTTCCGCTGCTCTCCCTGGAGACGACTGGACATCGCTGGTAAAGTCAGCAGACCACTCACATGTTAGTGCACCTATATGCTGACATTCACCGTAAACGCATTTAAACGGCACAGATCGGGAGCAAGCGAAGGACATTGAAAGTTAGCGGAAACATTAACGTGAGACAACATCCGGTTTCTTCAGACGAACATCCGGTTTTCAGAATAAGATGCCAACAAAGTATGAATTATATTCACATTAAGTATGAAACATGCTGCCTGCATCTCGTGAACCAAATGTTATTGCCCTTTAGTTCATATAGCAGTACTTTAAAATAAAAGTGCGCAATACACTACTTTTGAATTCATTGTTGAACTTTGCCATAACAATGGGATTAATCGCAAAAAATCCATGCGATTAATCGCGATTAAATATTTTAATCGTTGCCCAGCACTGATATATATATATATATATATATATATATATATATATATATATATATATATATATATATGTATATATATATATATATATATATATATATATATATATGTATATATATATATATATAATAATGATTATAATGATAATGTCACATAGAATCAGATATAACATGAGACATTTCAAAGTACTTTTACAACATGAAGCTGATAATACTTGTGCACTTTTACTGCTGGTACTTTATTAAAAGTAAAAAGGTATTGTGAGCTTCATTGAGTTAAAGTATAATTTTGAATGACTTACTTGTGAGTATTTCTACGTATTGGTACTTACTCATGGTTCTGAATACTTCATCCACCAGTGGACATATGAGACGATCGCTCTCACATTCACCATTAAATGATGAAATAAGTGAAACAGTTAAAGCACACAGAGCTTTGAGTTGGTCGTGTTCATCGTGAAGGTGGAGATGAAAGCGTTGCCATGGTGGTTTCCACTGAACTGGAGGATGGGACAGTCGCAGGTCTGCCTCCCGTCACTGCACTGAGTTATGGCTTTGTCATGAATTGATTAACGTTTCAAAAACAGCCCGTTAAGGGACGTAATTCAGCGAGGTCCGACCGGGCTCGCTGTGTGATGTGATCATTAATTTGTATTACAGAGATTCTCAAACGCCGATAATTCCCCCAGTTTTGTTTTTTGACAGTGAACTCGGAGGCAATCATAAATCATACTTTTCTCGTACGAGGCGGTACAAGATGTCCCGTCCAAAGGCAATTCATCATATTAATAAATGTGTCACCACTGTGCTCTTTTACGGTCTCGCTTTTTCTATTGCTGAACTTAAAGATGGAGGAGTTCATTTGGATATTTAAAGTGCAAAGATAAGAATGAGCATTGAAAATGTGCTTTTTATACTAACTTCATTCCACTGCAACGACTTCAGGTACAAAGTATCAGCAGATTGTTGGAGGAATCGGTTCCACCGGTGTGGGGCTTCCTTTGGAAGGTGGAAGGAGAAGCTCTGAGGGCGAGCACTAGGACCCAGGGAAGGGGCGGGGTTTATAAAAAGGGGCTACAGCTCACCTGTTCCCTTCTTCCTGCTTTGAGAATCACCTGAGAAGCTGCAGCTGAGTTCCCTGTTTGGTGTTCATTCGGTAGGCTCCTTTTAAAAATGTTCACGTCAAGATTCTAAGACTTCGTTCTAAAAACCCAATAACTTTAACACTGAGTTGATCATAAAAAAATCTAATGTTTAATTTGGTGAGGTACTAAAACTTGCGGTGATTTGCCAAGAATCACCGTGTGCGTGATCCTAATCCTGCTGTTCTTGAATTTAAGATATTGCAATTAATGTTTTGGGTTTGTAAACGGCTCTTGGTTTTAACATCCAAGTCAAATTTATGACCGGACTTTTCTGAAAGCTCCAATATTTCCAATTTAGTTTCAAGGTAATTCAAATAAAAATATATTGTCAATGCACTTTATAGGTAAATGTTTTTTGGGGGCATTTGGCCTTTTTTGGATAGTGATAGATTGAAAAGGGGGAGGGACAGGGGATGACATGCAGCAAAGGGCTTCGGGGCAGACTATAACCTGGGCGGCTGTGGTCAGGAGTCTTTGGAACATACTTTCTGTGTGCTCGAATACCTCTTTTTAACATTAATCTACACTAATTTCCCAGCGGTTCCTGTCTCGACCCACAGTATTTATAATGATGTTGTTATGGATCCATTTACTTCCAGTAATTACTCTAATTATGTAATGCCTCCCTTTCCTTTGGCCTGCATTTAAGCCTTTCATTACGGGCAGAACGCCCCAGACTGAAGCGAGCTGCTTCTGTACAACCGTCAACAAGCCGAGCAAAATTTAACTGACAGACACATTGCAATTTAAATAGTTTGTTATTGTATTTATATTATATTTAATCTATATTTATATTTTAAATATTGGAAAAAGAGAGAATCCGCCTATTTGTGATAATCGATAACCATATTGTTGTTTGACTGCTTGAATAGAATTATGACATTGATGTCGGAGAAGCAAAAGTCATTATTTAATTGTTTTTATGGACGTTATAAATATGCAGGCACTGTAAAGTTCCGGGTTAGGTGTGGATAGGGTCATAGGAATAGATGGGCTCTAATTGATTTAATTGCTGTGTGATTTATTCGCATGAATTACAGCGTTTGGCCTGAAGATAGCTCCAGCCTCCTCGATGTTCGTTAACCACAGGAGAAACGTTTCTCCTTTGATTTACAATGAACTATAAATGAATGTTTTTGGTCGAGCAGTCTCCTCTTGTGTATCTGGGTACAATCCTTCTCCTGCTGTATTCTAATAGAGCTCTGGCCTCGGCCCAAACCCGCTGACTGACTGGAGGTCAGTCGTAATGTCCCTGCACGTAACGGTCATATAGTGACACGTCGTCTCCGCTACGTCCAGAACTGACGCTAGACGGGTTCATAGAGCGTCATAGTTTGAAGCGTAAAGCCACTGAACACATTCTGGTTTTTGACAAGTTGGCTGCATCACTTCATCCTGTGTTCTGATTGGTTGGTTCGTATTGGGTTGTAAGAGCAGCATCATTGTGAAAATCTGGTCCTAAACAAGCCAAAACATGGGCAACACGCAACAGATGTGTCTTTATGAACCATTTGGTATGTACTCATTGATGCGGAAATGATGTACTGCACCAACAATATATATATATTCCTTGGTGTTCTGACTGAACTTTAGAACTATTTGATAGCAGATTAAAGTATAAAAATAATTTCCCTGACCAGAAAAGAAGCATAAAATGGTGCGCAAGTACAGTTCTCAAATATAATGTGGCCTTCCTGGGTTCTATAGACACTTTACATTTATACATATGTGACTTCATAATCTCTAATATTAGGTATGCTATTTAAAAAGCGTGAGTAGTGTGTGTCGGGTAATAATTGCCTCATTCCACAGGCCCTGACACTTAATAATACGGCTTGGTGACTGCACACCATTTAGCAGATTTGTGAAGGCTTTTTTTCTGCAGTGTTGGAGGATCGTAATGACCTCAGTTCTTAACAATATACCTGCCAGCCAAACTGCCATCTATTGGCGCACTGCAGGGACATTCAGGGAAATCACTCTGAATGGAACAACTGTGACCTGCGCACTCCTTTCTCCTGCTGCTTTTCTTCTCCCGTGTACCGAGCGTTGCCACGTCTGCAACAGAAGCAGTAAGAATTGGCAGCAGCAGCCGTGGTATTCTAACCAGGTGATTATCAGCTCCGTCTTTATATTATAATGTGTTTAATTGCAGGGCGCACGGTCCAACGTGTGAAGTCAACCCAGGTGGGATTATTCCGAGTAAGTCAAATGAATTGTGTGAACAGCTGACGTGCCACCGCCCCTGTGTGCTCCTTTCTAAAGACTTATTTCATTCCCCTCACTGTGGCTCTCAGTGCGTAGCTTCCCTCGTGTGCCACGGTGGTGTTTTTAATATTCATCAGGGATTTGAAGCAGAGCGGTCGATCAACTGTTTCAACACAATTTATCTTCTTCTAAAAAAGGTGAGAAAATAGTTAAAAGTATGGCTGCAACATTAGTAACATGCATGGGGAGATATAGCAGGACAACTTTTTATATGAATAACACATGAAAGTGCCATTTGCTGCAATATTGAGCCTTTAATCATGAACAATGAAGCTGATCTTTCACCCAAAAAGTCCAATTGTATTGAAATGAGAAATTGCTGATTTCATGCCTTTACGAGTTAAATAGATCTTAAAGCAGGGGATGCTTTAGGGCGGGCTTACTGTGATTGACAGGTTGCTGCCACGCCGTTGTGCGGTCTGGGAGTCGTCTGCGTTTGCATCTTGGAACTTCAACCCTTTCAGTGTGTTTTCAGTTCATGAAAGTTATTTGTAACATTTCGGTTTCTCAAAAAATGTCTTGTTCAGCAACTGGTTGTACCGAGATGGATCAAGTTCAGCGTTTGTATTCAGTCCAGCTGTTGAAGTTTAATATCTTGCCGCCATAGATGCCGTCGGTGTTTTGTTTTAACGAGTGACCGTGGCAAGCGGTGACTCGGCAGCTGTTGGAAACCCCAACAGAACATGTAGGTGTCCTTGTAAGAGTCCTCATCTGTGTTTATTGTCTACGCCAACCACTTACGCAAGTGAGCAACCGCCGATGCATTCGGCTGAAAGTCAGCCGTCATCACGGTCACTCACTGAAGTGAAACACCTGTTGCCCTTCAGAATTCTGTAGAACTTGAGTCCACTGTTGGAATATTGTTTCTGACAACCGACCATGCAACAATCAGACATCCTACAGCTGTTTACAGCTGCTGTTCAAGGTTTACAGCTCGCCAACTCGTCCGGACGGCTGGGGCAAAATGCCACTTGAGTTTGATCACGTCTGCTGTAAAAGCGTGTATAGTGCTTTCATTGCAACAGTAGTTCTGCCTTGTTTCTCTTTGGATGGTTGATTATATTGTGACCAGCCCTCCCTTCCACCAGGGGTGTGTGTCCTGTTTCCTCTCAGTTTGTCTTGCAGGATGTTGATCGGCAGCTAACGAGCCCCACCTGAGCCCGCTGGAAGTGGCAGCTATAAAGAAGCACCCTCTTCTTCGGCTGGTGCTCCTCTCCTCTGACTCCTGTGTGGAGGACCTGGTTGTTTGTTTAGTTATTGGTTCATTAGTCTGAGGGAGAGGTACCGCAAGTCCTTTCTCCCCGCTGCTGTCAGGCTGCACAACAAACTGCTCTCGGTGGACCACTAACACACTGAACACACTGAACACTTGAACACTTGAACACTTGAACACTTGAACACTTGAACACTTGAACACTTGAACACTTGAACACTTGAACACTTGAACACTTGAACACTTGAACACTTGAACACTTGAACACTTGAACACTTGAACACTTGAACACTTGAACACTTGAACACTTGAACACTTGAACACTTGAACACTTGAACACTTGAACACTTGAACACTTGAACACTTGAACACTTGAACACTTGAACACTTGAACACTTGAACACTTGAACACTTGAACACTTTAATCACTTTAATCACTTTAATTCATTCACCTGGTGCAATATCCAATACGTTTAAGTATTCTCTTATATTTTTTATTCCGTCTGTATATTCTGTATATGCTGGTATATTTTATATTTAATATTCTTCTTACTGTCCTATTTTATTATTGCTTTACTGTTTTACTGTTTAGTTTAGTTATATTACTTGATTTTTATCTTTTATTTTTTTTTATTTACTTGTGAGCAATGCTGCTGTAATCCTGCAATTTCCCCACTGAGGGACTAATAAAGAATTATCTTATCTTATCTTATCTTATTAAATAAATGTATTTATTACTTTTAACTCATCTTGCCTCCTTCATGTTACGGCCTTTTGAGACAATTTCTTTCACAAAGTGAAAAAGCACTAGTTCTTTCCCAAATCCCTTGCATTGTTTTTAGACTGACTTGGATGTAGAGGAACATGAAGTGGTGTGTTTTCAGGTGTGTGATGAAGTCCCATCAGCCAGTAAGGAGCAACAGCTCGGCGCCGAGCTTTAGAGACCAGCACCATCTGGCTCAGCGTCGCTGGCACGCAATGGATGACACTGTTCCCCTGCATGCTTCCCCAAACCCTGACAGCAAACGCAGGGCGGCATCCTTCACAGACTGTACAGTGAGGGATTTCTGTTTCTTACTGGCAGTGCATCAGAAGTGAAAATGAGACTGCTCAACCGGGTTGGGAGAGCAAATTACCACACCTTTTTAAATTCACTACACAAACGCAGGAAAAGAGGAAACCGCCGCTTGATGTCGTGTCTGTAATTTCCATTGTGACTGCGGGGTGCCCCCGAGCAAGTGCAGCGACCACGATGTTTGATTCAACTGTTGTCTTCGCTGCAAAGGGCCCACCTGAGCCGTGCATTGCGTACAATAGAATCAAACTAAGTTTAATTTCGTGAAGGTTTCCTGCCATTTCGGGTCCGACAGCAAACTGCAGAGAAACGCTGTTCAAACATGTTTCTACTCCGTTCAGCCCTTGAGCAAGGCAGTGCACCTGCAGCCTGCTTCAGAGGCGCTGCTGTGTGTTTTTTCGTTGCTTTCATCTGATCATCATCGTTGTGCATGCTGATCCGGCTCTTCTTTCCCAGATGAGCATTTTAAAAGCTTGAATACAGTTCAGCAGCCCAGTGCGCTGCTCATGCGTTCTGTGTCATTGTGAGGAAATGGAAGAAATGTTTCAGAATTTTTAAACTATGCATTGGAACTGTCCGTGCTATTTCCTCACACGCATGTGGATTCCATGCTCTCTCCATCATTTTTAATGTGCTAAACAGTATGATGGGTTTTTTTTCTTTCTTTTCTTGCAGCGGTATTTGTGCCTTATCTGTACACTGAGGAAAATGATGGGTATGTCTCATATATTCACAAACAGTGTTGATTATTAAATGCAGCAATGTAAAGCGTCACTACGAGACAAAGCACAAATCTTTTGCGCAAACTTACTCAAATCCGAAATGAAGGCGCAGCAAATATACCTCGGAGCCCAAAATGATCGGAATGCTAAATCAATGCTCAACAATGCTGTAAACAGAGACGGGACTAGAGCTGAGACAATGTGGGTTCAATAACCACAGACAGTCCCTGCACACAATTCTCTCTATTTAGAAGATGAGAATAAGTTAACCCTTATTTTACTTGAAATCAGGGAAGAATATTTATTATTAGAATATGCATTATTCATAAGTCATCCTGTTCAACTTGAAATCTGACAATAAATATTGTTGAGATATTATTCAGTTGAACTTCCTTTATTTAATTTGACAGTCAGTTGTTGACTACATACACAGGCTAACAACTGCTAAGCTACTTCAATATTTATGGCACTCAATCATCGCGCAAGTTATTGTGATTGTTACGGACCTTTGCATGAAATTCTGTCTAACTTGACCTCACTGAATGTTAACGGAGTACCCCTGGCTCAAACCTTCGACTCTCCATACGGCTCATCACATGAGCTGCAGAGGATTCCCAGGTGCCGCTATTCCTCACAGAATCTCATTCCCATTATAACATTGGCTCCATGCAATCAATATTTTAATATGCATCACTCCCTAACCTTCCTCTCCAGTTCAGGCTTTTACTGTGAAATCAACCTTTTTATGGTTGTAAAACAAAGTATTTGTGAGAAAGAAATCGATGGCTGACATTTGTTTGGCTGCAGAGAATCAATATCTGATCCATGGAATGAACCAAATAACCGTAGGTTAACATTACGGACTGCAAAGATAATGCTGAAGTGATTTCAAAATCAAAAAAGTGTTTTAAACAATTATCTGAGAAATGTGTTCCAAATAGATGTATAGATAACGGAGTGGGCTTACTGTGCACTACACCGGCCCCCCGGCCTTCAGTGAGAAAATGTTAAAACAACTACAAAGAGACACAAAACAACTACAAAGAGACACAAAACAACTTCAAAGAGATGCAAAACGACTACAAAGAGACGCAAAACGACTACAAAGAGATGCAAAACGACTACAAAGAGACTCAAAATGACAAAAAAACGACATAATACAAATAGATGCAAAACGAATACGGAAGGAGGGCAAAACTACCACAGACAAAACAATAACTAGGAAAAGACCAAAGTAACTACAAAGAGACATAAAATAACTACAAAGAGACACAAAACAACTACAAAGAAACACAAAACAACTACAAAGAGACAAAACAACTACAAAGAGACTGAAGTGACCTCATGGATGTATTGATATCATGGGATTCATGATTTACAATAGATATTGCTACAAATGGTGTATGAGACCTTCCTGCATGTTTTGTTTAACAGGAAGAAAAGATTAGATATTGATATAAAAATACCAAAGAAATTGATTTCTCATAACTTTGTTTACATATGTTGCTAAATAGGTGCACGATGTGACCGGGGATGTCATTTGAAAGGATTGAAAAAGCAATTGTCCATTTCAATCTCGACATTAATTTAATTTGAATTCAAATGCATTTTAATTAAATGTTGTGCTCCAGATTACAGCTGTGCTCTAAATGTGCAGCCGTAGAAGAGGTGTGCTCTTCTTGAGAGCCGTAGAATTAAAACCCCAGATGAGCATGTATTGCTAATTGCTGCAGGGGCTGAGGGATTTCACGTGGACATGTAACATAAACTCCCCAGCATCGTACAGATGACTCAACATCTCAAACCAGTGTGTGGATTATGGGGGATTACAAACAGTCCAATCATCTCATGTACACCATGTCAGGGTCGCAGAATGCAGAGTGTTTTGCGCGGATGGAAGCGCTGCAGAAGTGCATGCCTGCTAACAGTGTTCAGCCACAGCACAATATACAAAGGACAACCCAGTTATGACTGGTTTGAATCCCAGTAGAATTATTCATTGCCAATTAGCCCATTTTTAAAATGGGTCCCCAACTTTTTCCTCATATTAGGTCAGTCAAAAATAACTCAAAATGTCAGAGTCTTCTTTGCCACGCTAGCTCTATATGGATGCCAATGTCTGTCAGTCAGTCCATTGCTTTGGTCCAGATTGAACAACTATTGGATGGATTACCACGACATTTAGTTCAGTCATTAACGCTCCACTCAGGATCAATTGTTCCATCTTTGTTGATCCCAAAGCCCTGGAACCTATTTACTCGACCAGCCTCTTCTTATAAGTGAAGTGCTCTTGCAGAAAACACAAACGCACACAGTTTTGCTTAAGTCATACAAGATATGTTCTGTATTTTCTATCTTGTCTGTGCCTTTTTCACTGGTTTACAATGGGCACAACCAGACAACGTCCGAACACCAACCGGGATAGATTACGATCTGATGACAGCCAACGTCGGCTGCTGTGCATTTATCACTTAATATTTGTAATATTTATGGAGAAATACCACAAACGAAACGGCATTTGCAAACGCTTTAACTTTCCACCCAGCGGCATCGTCACGTCGACACTTTAGTTTATGACGAAATATGTTGAAACTTCAAAACTATAGCTGAAAATTAAGAAAGATTAAATTAAATGTATTTTGCTGCACCAAAACTTCAAACTCCACTTTTTTTACTCAACAGAGCTTTGCTTCATTTTGAATCTAGATTTTCTCAATTTGAACCTAGTTTTGCTAAACTCTGAGAACGAATCTTAGATTAATTCAATCCTATTTGGGGCAAACTAGTCTAAACCTGCTAAAGCATTAGCATGTGTTAGCATTCTCACTTTGCATTTAGCTTGAACTGCCATTAAGTGCAACAAGAAAACATCCATGAAGAAGGTTGAACTCATCCAGATGTTAGCAGTTGTTTCACTGTTGTCGTTGCATGTCGTATTTAAAGAACGCTGTGACAAATTACATTAATTATTTATGAAGGAATCATGTTATCGTTTTTCTGCTCACACTCTACCTCAAAATAATCTTTACCTTATTATAAGTATTATTAATGCTGTTTGTATACTGGTTATGATGGGATGTCAGTGTCCATCAGAGGGAGGGATGGTGTTGAACGTCATAAACTCTGAGATGGGATATCGATGTTTTAATGCCCTCTCTGTATTCTGACCAGGCTGAATTGATTTCCCCGCTCTGACTTTGACGTAGGTGTTTACCTGTCCCTATCAATACTTCTTCTTGCATTATATCAGCCTTCTCCCTCGCTCTCTCTCTCTCTCTCTCGGTCTCTCTCGCTCTCAATGGGGGGCAAATTAATCCAGATTGTCTTGTTCCTTTTAATCAAAGGCCCATCACACATCATGCTGGGTCCTCATTAAAGGTCAACTCTGTGTGCAGGCGAGAGGCACAGAAGCAGCTGATTTTACTGTGAAATAATGATTACAAGGTTCTCATTATGACTCGTTTGACAAACGCAGAAAGTCGATGGTGATGATGTGCCCCGCTGTGTAATGGTTCAGTGGAGTCAGAATGTATGTTGAGTAAATAATATGATGCGAGTTCTGTTGTCTTGAACAAATCTATTTCGCGTAGGATGAACGGTGGTTTATTCAACACAGCAGATCGTGATCACAAAGTGGCCACTGACTGAGACCTGGAAGAAGTATTAAAATGATTGAATTAAAGTTACAGTGAGGAACTTTTAACTGGTCCTGAACCAGTCCTGGTCCTCTATCAGACCTCCATCAGTAAAGAGACCATCAGAGAGAAGATGGTCTGTTTCTATAGAGTTATTCTTAATGCTAGTCATCGGAGCCACCGGGTCGGATTCTGGTGAAATCAGATGACATCATGCAGGTTCACTAGAACCTCCTTCAGCGCAGAGACCGGTCCACCGTGGACAGACCCATATCCTCCAGCAGAGACCGGTCCACCGTGGACAGACCCATATCCTCCAGCAGAGACCGGTCCACCGTGGACAGACCCATATCCTCCAGCAGAGACCGGTCCACCGTGGACAGACCCAGATCCGGCTTCACCTGCAGCCTAAGATCTGCAGTTGGAGCTCCGGAGGGAGGAGGAGAGCTCAGCTCCCGGCGGCAGCAGCTCCTCCTCCTCCTCCTCCTCCTCCTCCTCCTCCTCCTCCTCCAGGAGCAGAGCTTCTCCTCTCTGGGAGCCAACACCGACACCACGCTGCTGGAGACCCAGGATGTATTGCTGGACCCGCTGGAGGGAAGGGGGACACAGGAGAACCAGGACTGAGAGGGGCAGACTGACAGACCCTGCTGCAGTAACATGAGAGGTTTACTAAAGGGAGTCTGGTGCTCAGAAACACTACCACCTTAGTCCACAGGGGGCGACAGAATCAACACAAAATGAAAGTTCCTCGTAGTAACTTTAAGTTAAGCACTGATGCCACGCTGGTAAAGTTCCCGACTACAAGTCAAAGTGCTTCATTTAAAAATGTACCATCAGCTTTATGTGGTTAAAGTATCGGCAGTAAAAATACACAAGTATCATCGGCCTCATGTCGTCTTGGTATGATCTGTAATGAAAGTCCTGACACACACGGCTGTTTTCCGTTTTGGGACTTTTCTGTCTTTTTAAAATATTTGATACTTTGATAGAAACACGTGAGGAGTTTAGTTTAGAGAGGAAATGTGTCTTTGGTAGAACTTGTTTCCACTAGGGCCTGAATCTAGTCAGTTAAAACTACACAGATATTTTACAAGACAATGCCACAGATGACTGTTCACAGGCGGCCGTCGACATTAAGACGGATACAAAAAAGAAATGAGAGTGGGAAAGCGCACTGCAGTACTTCAATAATTGAGACCAACAGAGAACATTTCCATCAGTCTACCTGCTATTTCTGACGGTAAACGGACAAAAGTGATTTCGAGAATCTTGCCCACAGACGTCTTTTCAATCAGCGAACACAACAAAAGAAGCTCTTCTTCCTTCAGAGGTCCTCTTTCTCTGCTGACTACCTCTTTGTTGACTTTTTGAGAGGCGCTGTGATCAACGACGGTGCTGTGAGATGTCGCCAAGGCGATAAAAAGCGAAGCCTCGAACTGATTTGATTATTTTTCAAATTGCATTTTCAGCTTCAAAGAGCAGCCGGAGAATGGAGGTGACATTCAGTGTCACACTTAATGACTCCGACCGGTTGCATTACAAATGAAATTCTAATGAGAATATTGTATTTTTGCTTTGGAGTCTTCCTTGGATTATATTGTTAGTATTGTTTGGCTCTTCCTGTTTGGAGCCTTACGCGTGTCTTGCCCGAGAAATATTGATTTAAAAAGGTAAATATGGAAGCCCTTTCACATTTAAACCAACTAACGTTAAACAGGGGTCTCAACAATGGATTAAAATAAATAATTTTCTCTGACCCATCCCCTCCAGCTTAGACGCTAAGAAGGAAGTCAACAACGAACTCAAACCACATGTTTGTGGAGTAGCAACACGTCAATATCAGGGTTGTACTCCTGGACTGTTTTTGAGCGGTTATGTCACCGGTTATTGTCTTAAAGCAACTTCTGCCGGTGGTTCATTGGATGACTGTGCCAAAAATAATAATGCCAAGATATGGACGACTACGGGGACCTTCTGAAACGTCTCACAAGATTGTGATCCGTGATTATTTTCGAATCTCTCCTCACCTCAGTGTCTTCCTGTTTGTTTCTCCGCTCTGCGTCCATCACAGTCGGATGAGTCCTGATCACAGACGGGAGAAAAGGTCTGGAGAGCGATGCTTCTTGGCTCCCATTGTTTTGCCCGTGAATGCCCGGTTTGATCCCAAAGTGGACGTGAGCACGGTTCTGTTCATAATACATTTGTTTGTCCACACATCACATTCAAACACCGACGAGTCGACTCAGTCAGATTGGTTGGTGGCATTGGGCTTTAAACCCAGAACCCCTTCCAGCGCAGCTTTTGCAGCCGGTCACTTTGTCTCTTGTTGCATGCATACATAGCAGTGTTTTAAAATGAACTGACATCTTCACAGGAAGTTTGGTTTAGGCTACAAAACCACTGAGCTTAGGAAAAGATGGTTGACGTTGTTCGTTTGCACTATCCACTCTGTTGTAGTTCTGCAAATGTCCCCGCTGTGGGAATAATAAAGGATTATCTTACTTTATCCTAAATTTTGCACAAGAAACGAACAGCGGTCTCATCGACAACAGTCCTGTTTTATTTGACCCATCTACCTCCGCTCCATGGCCGTACCATGGCCGTATCAGACACACGGCCCTTAAGGGTCCGATACTGACACACAAGGCCCCCTTTAGTGACTACAATGGAAATCCATCCGGCAATATTAGACGCTGCTCCGGATGTCAGGGTGGATTGATGGACGGTTGGGTCAAGCAAACGCAGGACTTTAATCCAGGAGGCTGCTGTTCTGTGTGAGTCACACACGCAGACTAAGTGGTTTCGTGACGCCAAGGGGTCCTGACCAAGGAACCGAATGTGACCAGTTGGGAATTTGAATGGTCAGGTGACGGAAAATAACAGCATCAGTCCTTTCAGTGAAATCCAGTAAACATCTGTTAACATTAGAGTGACAGCGCCCTCTAGCTGTTCACTACCTGTTTCCTTCCAACAGTATACATTGGTTTCTCCTAACCATGACCAGCATCTTCCCCTTAATCAAGAGGTTAATGAATGAAGTCATTTCCCTCACCATGTTGTTCATAAGTATAAATATATATAAAGAGAATAACCAAACCTTAACCATAGCAGTATGAGGTCTCAAAAGGCTTTTATTTTGAAACAGTGAAACCGTTTGTTTACCTGTTGATAGAGGCGTCGGATCAGAAAACATTTACTGCATAATATGTGTTTCCCTGGAGCGCAGTGACAACAACCATGTGGTGTGATGTGGAGCCAGTGAATGGAGATGTTATGAGCAGGTGCACATGTCACACTACCTTTTATGTCTTCATGTCCGCTGCTGTCACTGATGTTCGCCTCCACGGTGGCTAAAGTCAGACTGCCGACCACTGCAGCATTCTGAGGGTAAACACGCCGCGATGACCCTCACAAGGGACGAGAGGAGAGCCAACAACAGCAGCACGATACTGCATCTGGCTGCAGTGCTGTTAGCAGCACAATCACCGGCTGTGGGCTCAGTGACAAAGGGAACAGAGTGAAAACCCTTTTGTGCTTTTCTAGGCCCTTCATCATTTCACAGCCAGTGCTGCTGGCAGAGCACATTGAGGAAATCAATTCACCCGATTGTGTTGTTGCTTTGTGAAACCAAATTATTTCAAAGTCTACTAATGAATAATATCAGCAGTCTTTAACAAGTTTCTTCAAAGTGACGGTTTGTATATAATGTATTTTTTAGCCCTAAAGCATCCCCTGCTTTATGGTCTGTGTGACTCTAAATGGACCATAATGTACTAAATGAACATCATGCTGTATTGAAGAAGACTTGAAACTAGAGATTGAGACCATAAACTCATGTTTACAATGTTTACTGAGGTAATAAATCAAGAGAGAAGTAGAGTCATTTTCTCATAGACTTCTATGCAACCAGAGGAGTCGCCCCCTGGTGGACACTAGAGAGAATGCAGCTTTTAAGGCACTTCCACATCGGCTTCACTTTGCATAACCGGAGGTTGCCACCTGGTTTACATGCTTAAATGCCAAAAATAACTTGCATTTTCTCATATTGTCAGCTTGAATAAACCTGTATCCACCCTCCGCCTGAAACGATTTATTTTAGCACCTGTCTCTTGAAGACAGGCCCTGAACCCTGTACCCTGTACCCTGTACCCTGTCCCCTCCTGAAAAAGCCTAGTCTGCACAGATTGGTCAAAAGTCTTGCGGTCTTCCACATCTGCGCTGTCGCAATCTTCACAGCGTCACTGCAGCTGCTGACTTAGTGAGTGTGTCAACTACACGGCGCATAGCGGCACTTCTGCCATTGGCTTTACAGTTGTGACGTCACAACCTCAAGGCTTGTTTAAAGGCACATTTTCTGAATATGAGCTGTGTGCATTTCTCAGTGGAATGAGTGTTTTCATATTCCACAGTATTTATGGAGCCCGTAGACCTGCTTTATACAAAAAAAACACATGAAATCTCATTTTCTGCAATATGGGACCTTTAAATTTGACAACATAACACGTCCTGAGATGTAACACTTGCCCCACAGCTCTGCTGTGGGGCATTACATACCACAGGTTTGCCTTGGGTAAACGTTGGGGTGCATAGCGTCACAGGAGTGATAACCCAGTTAACAGGGTGTGTAGTGCCAGTGTCCTCTGGGCTGTCCAATGTAAAACCCTCAACGCTGCAGACTGCCTGAGGAAATCTATCCCTCACATCAAAGGGGAGGAAGCTGAACATCAGGGCTGACATGTGAAGCACAGAGGCATCTGTGTTCAGATTAATAAATAAGTGATAAGATAATGCATAAACCATGAAGGCAGCTAGTGAGAGCATGTTGACATGTACACACTGTAGCTCAGTAGCATGCACTGTGTGTGCCGGGATGTGTCTGCCATGGTAACACTTCTATCACTGGACAATGTTACTATTTTTCTTGTAAAGTGGGAGTGGACGGCCAGCTATCCAATTACACGGAGCCTCACTTTTAGTGGCCTCAGGTCACACGATTGATGTCTCAGAGCGCCGTCCCGTTCCTCATACGGTGTTTTTGAGCCTTTGCACCCTCTCTTGCCCTCAGACATTTACGCTGAGCACGCAGGTGACATCAGTTAATTAAATCAGCGCTTCGGGCCAAGAGTGCACAATGAGGTTGGTCCAAAGAGTCGGTGGTATCGCCCCGCTCCAGTGTGTGTGATTCAGCTGATGGAACGGGGGTCAATGTCTGTCTGTTGGTCCACAGCTTTGGTTCAGACTAAAATATCTCAACAACTGTTAGAAGGATTGAGATTGAATGTGGTTCTCACCAGACGGCAACCTCCGGTTCCACCGAGTGAAGCTAATGCGGAAGTGTCTTAAAACCGGCATTCTCTCTAGTGTCCACCAGGGGGCGACTCCTCTGGTTGTATAGAAGTCTATGAGAAAATGACTCTACTTCTCTCTTGATTTATTACCTCAGTAAACATTGTAAACATGAGTTTATGGTCTCAATCTCTAGTTTCAAGTCTTCTTCAATACAGCATGATGTTCATTTAGTACATTATGGTCCAATTAGAGTCAAACAGACCATAAAGCAGGGGATGCTTTCGGGCGGGACTACACAGTGATTGACAGGTCCATGCCTCTACCTCTGTCACTCCTCTGCATCCAAAAATGGTCACTTCCGTTCACTTATTGCAAAAATCCAAGATGGCGACAGCCGATTTGCAGAACTCGAGGCTTCATAACGACCAATGGGTGAAGTCCACTTCTTACATACAGTCTATGGTTCACACATTCGTGTTACCGTCTGGATTAACTGTAATAACTTTGGTGATCCTCCTGATGTTAGCATGGTGAAGTTAGCATTAAGCTCAAATCACTGCTGTGCCTCACAGAGTTGTGAGCATGACTGGGGCTAGATACATTCAGATCCAGTGAGTGTGTGTTGTGTGAAAGGGGTCTCTGGAGCTCCAGCAAATGATTAGCTGAATCTGCAGCTTCTGCTTCACAGAGCTTTATAGCGTGTATATATATGTTTATCTCTCCAGCACACAACTTTACTGTTCTGGTTCACTCTCAGCACTTTCACAGCATTTTTTATTCAGACAAGAAAGCTGTGAAAAGCCACTGTACACCACAAACAGCAGACAGACCCAATGAGAGACGAGCTGGTGAACAAAGTGGAGCATTTAGCAGCTAAAGAGAGCGACGTTTCCCTCAGGAGGTGCTGGAGACCAAAAACAGAGCTTAAAGAGAGAGAGTCGGACTTGAATTCTTCTCAAACACAGAGATTCCTAATGAATCGTGTTGATATGCAACTGCTGGATACGTAGAGAAGCAACTGTTTGCTAACAAGTTCAACATATCGACTTGCGCTAGTTGCCCCCCAGTGGCCAAGACATTTGTTTTAAGAGCTGCATGAATGTGCAGTGATGCAGCTCCTTCATAAACTGTGCTTGAGGCGTTACTTTATTCGCCAGCTTCACTCCTTCAGAGACAGCCAGGGAAAGGACACTTCTGAGAGCCTATCACACGACTGGAAGATGTAATTACTTGTTTTGTGTTTTCTAAGAATTATTTATGTCCAACAAAATGATGTACTTCAATAGAACGGTACAGGAAGCTGGAAATGTGTCTTAGATTGAGATGTTGGTTTCTATTGGGTTTGAATTTTAAAAAAAAGATGAAAAAGCAGTTCATATTGAGACAATATTTCAACATATTGCATACATTAGAAAATGATTCCATGAAATGAGAGCAGACAGACGGTACCTCTTAACGACACCAAGTGATCTGCTGTTTACACAACTGACAAATGTCTTTATTGAGTTATTCACAAACACATACACTTTAATTGCAGAGAGCAGATTGTGGAGCAGTTGCTTCCTTAAGAGGTATCTGATAGTCTGTTTCACACTCAAACGGTGATTGTAAACACTTTAGGTATTAAGTGTTATTTAGTGAGACAACAAACATTCCCGCCGTACGTACTCAATGTTTTGGTATTTTTCTAAATTGCTCAGTAGGAGAAGAACTCGCAGCAAAGTGACTTTTACTGACGAGTATTTGTGTCGGAAGAAAATGAATGAAAGTCGCTTTGATTGTTTTTTTTTATCACCCTCTTCTTTTGGGGACAGATTTAGTGAAGCAGAACAGGAGAGATGGGAGACAACATGTGATCCAAAGACATGACGTAGAGATCCCAATATGTGACCCAGTCTGTTGGTTTTCCTCTCAGTTGGTTGGACTCCTTATGTTTGCTGTTTTTCTCAGGACCCTGAGAGAAGCTTCACAAAAAGACACAGCTGGACGATTGTG
Organism: Ophthalmolycus amberensis; assembly: GCA_024529925.1. Taxonomy (NCBI): domain Eukaryota; kingdom Metazoa; phylum Chordata; class Actinopteri; order Perciformes; family Zoarcidae; genus Ophthalmolycus; species Ophthalmolycus amberensis. The sequence goes on from JAFEUB010000060.1 coordinate 420,551, forward strand.
CTTTAATGCTTTGAGTCAGGTGTGGTGGCCCAAGTTATTGTTACTGTACTAGCAATATGTCCTTTACTATTGCTCTCCAGCTTGATTTTGCTGAGTCAAATTTAAAGAATTACTCCACTGATTTAGCATGTCGCGATTATCAGTTAAATCGATCCAGCAACAAGAGATATCGTCTCCACTTTATTCAACACATTCTTCTTCCTAGTAAAGCCATTACCCATCATGCAACTCTTCCTCTAACATTTGTATTTTGTCAAGCTAGTAGCAGCTAATGTATCCTGGAGCCTCCAGCCTGAAGCAGACATGAGCAGCGGGCTGCAGAGGTCTGGTCATCTCACTTCTTTCTAACTCCACACTTCCAGGTTTATTTTTCATTTTCAAACTTGTGGTCTTCAGAGCGGGCCGTCAGACGTCACGCAGCTCCCTCGAGAGACACTAATGGCTTTGCACATTGCTTTAAAAACATATGCAGGAGAGTTCCCCAGCACTTGCAATCACACGCTGAGGTAGAACATCGGTACAGCTCCCCTTTCAATGAAAAGGCTTTTATTGTGAAAGGTAAGGCAGAAGCAGTGGATCTGCTCTGCGCGGCCTTTTTCACGGCTGAAAGGAGCGATGACGTCTGCTGCCTTGTTTCGGCCTGAGGAGCCACCTTGTTGTTGTTTCATAAATATCCGTTCCGCGCAGCATGATTAGCTGATGCATTATTTTTTCATGCATTATTTTTTCATGGCGCGAAAGCTCTGAACAATCAACCTCCTTCTGAAAAGAGTAGGCTGCTTTTAAGCCGCTTAATATTCTGTGTGAAAGTATTCATGACATATAAACAACCTGTCGGAAACATATATTGGCATTCAAATGAATCGCATGAACAAAACGCCCCCAGATATGCTCAGGCCTTACTTTCAATAGATGAAGTGAGCTAAACACACTTTAGGTAACACCACTCCAATAATACTCCAATAATACTCTCACCATCCGAAGGTATATTTAGACTCCACTTCGTGTTATTAGTAATAATCTGACCACTATAATGTGTTATTTTCCAATTGTTGTTCATTCACCGCTAACAGCTAACTGCTAACCGCCCAGATGTAGAAACAAATACAGTAGATGTACTTGTTTTTGTATGCAGTTTCATCATAAAAAATAAATGAATACACGTTTGCATTGGATTAGCATCACATGTTGCTGTGCTCAATAATAATCACAATGCATGCTGGGACAATGCTACTTTTCTTTTAATCCCAGCTGGATTGGTCCTTAAACTCTCTCACCTCTGTGATGGATGAAACGGTGTTCATGTGGTCTCATTATGTTACATCAGTAAAATAATAAAAGAGCTTTTTCTGTCACGAAGCAGCTTCTACCCACAGGAAAGACTCCCTAACAGCATATAGTCACACAAACCTCACCTTCATTATTCAGCGTTCAGTTCATATGTTCTGTTCACACAACTCTCTCTTTTCCCTGTTTCAGCTGAAATGATGTAATAATACCAGCTCTCCCACGACCCACACACACTTTTCTCCCTGTCCCACCGGAATATGAGTTAGAGGCTGATATGGGTTTTCTCTCAGACTCAGGAGGTTGAAGAATCTGCGTTTTAATTATGTGCAGAAATACAGAGGACCGCAGTAATTGGCACCTGCTATATTCCCCACTTTCCCTCCTCGAACAGCTACATATGAATAATGTTGACAGCAGGGCACAGACACAGCCAGATAAGTGCGTCTTGAGGAAAAGAGTCTGGAGATGTGAGACAACACGACACGTATTCACTGTCATACGCGCATTCAGGCACTGATGGACACAGAGTCCTCTCTGCTCTAGTTTTTCATGCTCATTGCTTTTTCCTGCCATTTCACTCTCACATATAAATACAGGGACACTGTCTGGGCGTTATCACTTAGAAACTCTTTTGCAACTCTTGTAAAATGTTGGTAATCTGGGAACTGAAGCGCCTTCTGTTTTTTATTTCCTTTGGATGCTTGTTCAAATATGAGTCTGAAATATGAGTGCAAATACATGAAAGTCTACAGAGGAACACAAATACACAGAAGTCACACACAAGGTATTTATGTGGCATGAGCACTTGCTCTAGATTTGCCACTACAAGGACTCCCTGCTGAGGCAGTGGAGGAGTCCCATTGAAATGAATGTGGAAGCCTGTGATTTGTGCTTCAGCGCTTTAGTCAGCGTGAAAGGGGATCTTACACCGCCCACTGTACGTGGCCCTCACAGTTTCGACTGAAGTGGCATGTCTTTGCTCCATGCTGATAAGGTTGAAATCAATCTGCTAGAAAATCTATCTTTGAAATATCTCTCTTGAGACCGTTGTGAAGAACAGCGCGGCAAGTTAAATCCATCAATGTCCTCATGAGGGCAGAGAGACGTCCCTGAAGACATGCTGGTTGGTTTCATCTCTGATGACAATTTGGTTAATTACTAATAATTTGTTCAAATGAAACCGCATGAGGAGTTCAGAGGATACATGTCTCTCTGGAGGAACTGATGACAACACAGAGACATCTGAATCATGAGTTCAAGACACTAATACACTGATTTTATAGAAGCGCTGAGAAGACAAAAGAAGGTTGAGAACATCATGGTTCTGAAATGGTTGGTCTCCAGTGGAAGAAACCCAATGGTTTTAAAATGTCAATTTATGGCATGTGTTAAATTATGTTGGATCAAAGAATACAAATTACAAAATAATACAAAGGTGCTCTCTTCCAGTGAGGTATCTTTCTTTCATGTTCGCCCAAACTAAACTGCATTACCCAGGAGGCATTAGGTTACTCTGTATTACGCAATGAGTCTCTGAATAGTAATGTTACTCAGGCACAGTTGGACAATAACGGATTTCAATCGGCCCGACCATCAGAGTTTTAACTACAGATCATCTGCAGCAGTCTCAGACAGATCAGCGTGATCTCATCAACGCTCGGCATATTTTGCCCTCTTGAGTAGAAGCACTACAATGAGGGCCGGGACAACGTTCTGGGTAATACAGGATATTGTTGCAGATGTTTCGGGAGTGTTTTCCATTGTAACATGTGGTTAACTTCAAACTGTCGCAATTAAGTTTTTTGTATTCTCCCCCAGGAGATCATGCATCAGTCACATGTGTGCGTGACCTGTGTGTCTGTCCACGGCTAAGCTCGCGTTCTGCTGCAGTAAACTGCATAATATTTTGGGTGCCAAGTCACGGTTGCAGGCTCGGGGACCTCTCGTGGTTGACGGGACTCACACTTTCTTAAAGAACTATTTATTGTCTGTATTTACTGCCACTGACTGCTCAGTCACTCCTCTGAGCCGGCTCTCGGCCGGTGAGGGCCTCTAGTGATGAGTGCATCATCTCCATATGCTGCTCTGCACCCACGGTGGGGTTTGTTTGGCTAACCTCGCTCTCAATATTATATTTGTATCCGAAACTACGTTCAGCAGTTTTCTGTTTCCATCGTCAGTTACCCTGAATCTGCACTCATCACTCTACAGAAACAGCCGTATTCCCCAAGAATAAATCATGGTTTGAAAAGCCTGCATTTATCGCCCAGTCAGACATAATGATGTTCTCCCTCTCAATTACCGTGAAAGCCATCGAAACGAGTCTCCAACGACGGCATACATCAGCGCCCTTCTCGTCTCCTGTGCGGGAGACACGCGGGGGTTTGTAGTATCACAGCAGGGTCATCACCGGCGCCCGCCGCCACCAGAAGACCACTGCGGAGTGGAGAGGAAAACCATGGTTACGCTGACCGATGACCCCGCGAAGCACAAGGATTGATCAGCTCCGTCTCAACGACGCAGCACCAGTGTCTGTGTCGGCCTTCTGCTTTCATCTTGTGAATAAGTAATGCTCTAATGGTGGGAGGTTATTGTTTCCCCTCTGCTCTGTCCTAACCCTTAACACACACACACAGCACACGCACTCACACACTCACATTCTCAAGCTGCATGCCTGCATTATTCAGGATGTTGTTCATATGCTACATCAAACCCTGATAGGCCGCACTGCTATAAAATAACAATTGATACAGGAATATGTGAGGACCGGCTGTATCTAAAGCTGCACATCTTTAGAGAAGGACGTGTTTATTAGATCATTTAAAAAGGGACCGCAGGATTCAAAGGCTCAGGCCTGCTCCACGTTGAACACCAACATCCCTTCTGCAGCAGGCCCTGTGTTACGTGTGAGTTTTATTGGCGGTGAACTGGAGGGGAATGCTGGAGAAGCTCTCGATATGAATGACTGTTACTAAGCGCACACAGGCTTATAGCACAAACTATACCAGTCCAGGAAAAATGTGAGAGCACACTTCTAAAACAATCCCTTTCCCGTACAAAGGAACGGCAATGTGAGCTGTGTTTCGAGGGAATTGTATTCTGTCGTGGTTCACGTTTGCTTTTGATCACGAATAAGTTTCAAATGAGTCCATGGAGGTCGGAAACACAGACTAATGGTGGAGTTCATGACTCGTGTGAAGCAGGTATTTCTGTTAAACACAGCCAAGTAGTTTCCATCTGAGTGTGTGCTTATGTCTGGGACTTTTCTCCCATTTTTTTTATCTTCACCAGGAGGATCGTGGTATCAATCGTGTGTCTGTGTGTGAGTGACCTGTGTGTCTGTCCACGACTAATCTCGCATGCTGCAGCAGAAAACTGCATCATATTTAGCCAGTTATGGCTGCAATGCAACCAAGCACTTTCGTGAAGCGTTAGTCTTTCTGTGTGTCCGTTACGGTTTTAATTGTTTCTCAGTGTTTCTCATTAGAATGTATTTTAAATCGATGACTGCAACTCGATAATATTACAGAGACTTCTGATCATCATCATTTTGAGTTACTGATTATTGTTACATTTGTTGGTATTGATGATTCATGATGAATTAATGTTACACGCTTCCACTACAATAACTTCTGATGTGAATCCTTGAGCTCTGAATGTGGAATGCATTTCCTCCCTCATGAAACATTTGCTTCTTCTTCGCTGCCTTTGTTGGCGTGTTCCTACCACCGGTCCTGTGCAAGAACACAACACAAGGTTCTCGGCAATAAAGCGAACGAACATTTTCTCCTTTTAAGGTTTTCTGTAAACAAACCTTGTGTGACTTTGTGAAGAACTGTTCGACAACACAATGAATAATTGACGCAGTAGAACAAAAGATGGTTCAGAGACTTGACGTGAGGAGTAAAGAGCTCTGGTCTCGTCCTTCAAACTGAAGATTCGCAACTTTTGACGGACGCAACATGACGCCAGTTACTCTGTTCGTCATTGTACCTTTGATGGTTTGTGGCTCATCAGAGAGGTACAGATCTACTGTTTCATTGTTTCCCGCCTCTCATCCATGCTTACATGTCTTCATAACTTGACTGAGAATGTGATAGATCTGCTGCTTCTGTCAGCCTGGTCTCACTCCCAGGGAGTCAAACACTTTTGCTAACGACGTTATGTCACGTGATCTTGCGGCGCTGAGTCACATGACGTTCCGTCCGTAGCTCACATTCCGTTAAGGGTCAGAGCGCAACATGTCAAACTTTTGAGTTTTGTCATGTTTTCAAGGATGGAGGCGACTAACAGGATGTCTGAGAATCAAGTGGAAGTGTAAAGCAAGTTATGCTTCTGAAGCTCTTAAGCTGTAGCTTCACTCACTGTGATGATTGTGTCAATGCTTTATGTGCAGAAATAAGAAATGATGATGAAAGCTTCCTTTTCCAGATCTGGCTCCGATCCTTTAGGTATATATCCGACACATTGAATAAAAGCTTTAGCTGTTGAATCTGACACAATAACTTTTTCAGGAGCTGCTTGATCCAAATAATAAAGGTCTTGTTTCATGAAAAGCCTTCAAGTGTCTGTACAGGCTGGCTGAGCGCTTAAAAGCTTGGATTTATACTTGCAAATATCCCTGCTGTGGTACCAATAAAGGATTATCTCATCTTATCTCTTATGTCACATCGTTAACGTGACTCTAAAGCGATTAGCCGGATGGTGTTTCTGCGAGGAAGGTACTGGAGGTTTGGACCATTTCCTCTGTGAGGGTCCTGACACAGATGACACACAGATGTTTGTTTCCTGAACTTTCTTCTTCATCCCTCTCAGATGAATCATCTCTCGACCCTGCTGATTTATCTGGTGACCTTTTGTAGGGGCCCAACCCCTAGGTTTGGAACCACTGGACTATAGTAGCTGTCCGTAAACCAGCTCCACCCAGAGCAGCTCCAGCTGCTCCAGCTGCAACAGTGATGCTTCCACATCTGTCGAGAATCAGATATCAGTCGCAGGAGACCTTTCACTCGTGATGAAATGCATGTTGATGGGGCTGCTTGTGTACTTTTACTTTGATAGGTTTGTGAAAGCGGTGCTTTCTGGATCTGCATACTTTCTGCACCGCTGCTGACAATGTCAGTGCAGGTTATACTTATGTACATAATACATGTATTATTTATGCATCTTATATAATCAGAATTTGTATTCTGACCATTCCACAAGCAGCACAACATTTCCACAGTGGTTTTGAAAATGAAAGGCTTGTTTGAGTCCAAACTGTTTTCTCTACGACAAACGCAGAATACCGAGTACGTTTCCTCTCGCAGCAGACAGCCGCTCGTCAGCCGCTCGTCAGCCGCTCGTCAGCCGCTCGTCAGATGTTGTCTTTGTGATGTGTCCGAGTGCAACTTTTAACCGAAGACGTGCGGTAACGTGGGGTCAGCGTTTGATCAGTCAGCCTTTCGTCTGCACCGGCTCTCTGAGGTCGTCTTGGTGCGTCAGGGCTCCAACAGCGTCGGTTACAAGTTTGAATCGGGAGTTAATGCAACGTGGAAACTCAAAGAGAGAAGAATACGTCTGCAGGATGTGGCCAACAAACATCTGTTCCAGGCACAGATAATAGAATTACATGATGAATACACAGCCCATTGTTCAGGTGAGCTTGGAGGTGAGAAGTTTGACAGACAAGCTTGTTGGTTTGTGAGGAGAAAATGATGGAAAAGAGTGGAGAAGTGTCTTTAGTTCACTAAAACATAAACAGTGAGTGACATGTAGAACAAAGGTGGTATGAATAGCAAAACATTTCCTGACATTTCCGCGTGTCCTAACGTGTTCTAGGCTTCTCGAGTGTCATTTATACGTCACTGCTACTTCACGCCACATCATTATCGTGAAACAGTCGCAGTTATATTCAGCAACAAAGACGTTTAGCTAAGTTTAGGTTTTAAAATAAGTCAAATACATAAACATTGTAACGTAAGTGTGGAAAACAAGTCACAAACTAACTTAACTTTAAAAAACAACACTTTGGGTCACTGGTCTGAACAGTCGGGGGGGTTGTCAGGAAATTAGTTCGTAGTCCTCCGAGGACGACTCATTTTAACTTTGGTGGTCACTTGTGTTTTCTACTAGCACCGCCAGGAGGTTGGCTTTTGTGGTGCGGAGAGAAATATCTCAAATATATCAGACGAATGACCATGAAATGCGCTACAAGTCTGTAGACATTCAATGTCCCCAGAGGATTGATTCATATCACCTCGCCGTTTGTCTGATTTTTCCTCAAGGTCCACCAGCAAGTCAAAATGTTACCTTATGCACTGATGTGTCTCATCATATGCTTGATGGACGGGCACAACATTTTGTGAAGATATTCATGGTTCCCAGAGGATTCATCCTTTTGTTATTTCTGACTTCCAATACTTTGGTTTAGGAACAATTAGCTGCGGAAGTATTGAAATTCACATCGGCATCAGCTGCACAGTGTTTAGTGTTAGCAAAGGTTAGCATGCTAACTGACACAAAATATATACTTTGTACTTTCAGAGACGCTCCACCGGCAGTAATAACTTCTTTAGTCTTAATTCTTTATTCAACAGAATAAAGTTAAAGCAAAACAAAACTCAATCCCTCATTATCTTAGTCGACAACGCCTCACAGCGGCTAATAAGCAGGTTTTCTTCGGACACGTCCCTGAGGGGCGAAGTGAGCGCTGCACTAAAGCCAGCGTGCAGTGAAGAGGAGCTTCTTCATCGTCTGCATGTGTATCTGATCTACAGCGCTAACCAACCGCGGCCGTGCTCATGATGTCGCCACTTACTGTCTAACTGCTCCAGTGATGCTGGACTGCTACTTACCCCGACTCCTCTGTGAGTGAGCGTCTATGAAGCCAAGAGTACATAGGGAAATACACATTAGTACTCCCAACATGCAGTACTTACCTCTTGACTTGTATTCATAGTATATACAAGCTTCCCTCCATTCTTTATCCTCCCTGCTAGAAATTCAATTAAAACCACTAATTTACAAAAGTAAGACACTTTGAAGGAAATGTACACCTGTGTACTTTTACTGCTGATACTTTAAATACATGAAGCTGATAATACTTGTGTACTTTTACTGCTGATACTTTAAATACATGAAGCTGATAATACTTGTGTACTTTTACTGCTGATACTTTCAATACATGAAGCTGATAATACTTGTGTACTTTTCCTGCTGATACTTTTGACTACATGAAGCTGATAATACTTGTGTACTTTTAGTCCTGATAGTAACTACATGAAGCTAGTAATACTTGTGTACTTTTCCTGCTGATAGTTTAACTACATGAAGCTGATAATACTTGTGTACTTTTCCTGCTGATACTTTTGACTACATGAAGCTGATAATACTTGTGTACTTTTAGTCCTGATAGTAACTACATGAAGCTAGTAATACTTGTGTATACTGAAGTACGATTTTGAATACATGTCTTTTACTTCTTTTTACATTGTTGTATTTGTACTTTTACTGAAGTAAAGCATCTGAGTACTTCCTCCGCTCCTGCATGTGTTCCTTCTGTAAACATGAGACTAAAAGCACAAAGAAATAGACTTTGTGTTGATGTGATGAGAGCGACTCACCGCTCCGCCTCTTTGGGTAAAGAACCGTCGGAGGCTTTGAGCTGTTTATGAACAGAAACAAGCCATAAACACAGAGATCAGATAGTACAGACAGTACGGCATGTTTGATAACTTTGGGGAGCATTTACCCCGGAAGATAAGATAAGAAGTCGCTGGTGGCTCCGCTCCAACGCAGCACTACAGTCGCTCCTTCTGCCATCTGATAACAACCGAGGTCTGCCAAGAGAGCTGCTGCGTCTACCCTGAGACGTGTGCTGGTGATTAATTATGGTTGTTTTTCATTTTACACTTGTTAAATGTCAGCCAGCTGATCAAGTTACAGCTATAATCACATTTGAGGGCTCTTTATTCAGACTTAAGTTATGCAATAAATTAGTGTACTCAGTGAGAAGCCATCGGTTCCCAGAGCTTCCCTGACCTTCCATTGATAGAAACATTGCCAGTAAGCTGTGATTAAATGCAGGAGCATGAGCGAGCTCCACTGTGCCTCACAGTACAGCAGAATGAATACAATTATCTTTATTTTGTGCAGGCGGCTAAATCATGAAGAATGACTGAAGAATGTTGTGTCTTCAGAGACTGAAGACACAACGAAAATACATTAGCTAACATGCTAACATTAGCTAACATGCTAACATTAGCTAACATGCTAACATTAGCTAATTAGCAGTAAACACAAAGCACAGCTGAGGCTGATGGAGATGTCATTAGTTCTGCATGTGTTTCCGTTCGGTCGTAAGCCAAAGGATCACCAAAGTTATTAGAATTAATCATGAGGGGGAAATGAATGTCTGAATCAAATTCATGGCACTTCACTGAGTCAATTTTGAGATATTTCATTGGATAAGTTAAAAACAGTCAGCACTGTGTGTTAGAGTTTAGTTCAGTCAGTTTTCTTTGCCCCTTCTGGTGGTTGCTTCTCTTGTTTTGTGATGACGTCAGCAAATATACAACATTTTAAAGCGTAAAATGATGCACATGGTGTGTTGTCTGCCCATGGATCGTCTTACAGAAAATCCCTCTAGTTTTGATGCTGGAGTATCAGTTACTACGGTTTAGTTACATAGCCTAGTCGGGGATTTCTGGGTGTTAGCAATATCAACTCCGAAGGCTGCAAATGTAAGGATGCTGCAATAGATTAAATATGATCCATCCCTAATGTTGTGGCTAAGAAGTCTGTGCTCCAGAGTTTGGAATCATCTGGAGGGAAGGGTTAGCTTCAGGTTGTGTAATGAAAGCATCAAAAACCCAATCTGAAAATAACACAGACACCTGCTGCTAAATCTACTCCACCCTCCACTAACTTCACCCTGTAAATCTCGAATGAATGAATGACGACGTATATCACTTCACCTCATCACCATCATATTTAACCCCCATATTTCAGGAGGAAGAATTATTGTGCAGCTACAAGCAACTCCTCCATCTGGCCAGCGAAGGAACAAGCTCGTATCCGGTGCGGCGAGCAGCCAGGTAGGTGCATCCCTCAAGGACACTCTGACAAAATATGTGTGAAATATGATGACTCATCAAAACATGTGACCTGTCATTTCCCTGTAATTGCTGCATGGGGCAGCTTACCAGCTTTGCGAGCAACTGGCAGCAGTGGCTGTTCAAGTGAGGGGCTCATTATATTCCCTCTGATAGCTCATTTCGGCGTCTGAGTGAAATTCAAAGCCACAATTCAATTACCGAGTAATGCATTAACAAACTTGCACTTACAGCATTTTCCTATGGAATCAAAGGAGAAACATTTAGTCCGAGCTTTGAGAGGAACAATTGTATCGTTTTATCAAATGGTTTTGGCTCAGCGAGTGTCCTTGAGCGCTGGACTTGCTCACTCTCTATAAGTCACTCTGAGTGAGACGATCAGCCAAATGCCTAAAAAGGTCGAAATGAAAGGATGACCTGTCTTGTTGTCGTAACTGTTATGGAGGCTCATTATTCGTCTCCTCTGCAGCTACACTTTATGAAAGCATCCTGTGAAAAGTGGCAGGATTTTGCCGTCGCCATCTTGGCTATTTTGCAACCGATGAACGGAAGTGACCATGTGTGGAATGCTGCGGAGTGACGTAGAGACGCCGGATACGTCTCTGGTAGCGGCAGCGACCTGTCAATCACCGTGTAGCCCCGCCCTAAAGCATCCCCTGCTTTATGGTCTGTTTGACTCTAAATGGACCATAATGTACTAAATGAACATCATGCTGTATTGAAGAAGACTTGAAACTAGAGATTGAGACCATGAACTCATGTTTACAATGTTTACTGAGGGAATAAATCAAGAGAGAAGTAGAGTCATTTTCTCATAGACTTCTATACAATGTAGTGTGGAGCCAGACATTTCTGGCCATTACATCGGTGACATATTTTACAGTTTCAACCAAATCATCACTACCAAAAAAAGGCCGAATAGCAAGGGCGTAGCTTTCGTTTCTACAATGGTGGGGGACTCTCATTATGTGTAACTTTTCACCGTCAAACACTTCATGTCCTGCATTCTGGTGATTTCTTTCTGCACCAATTTAAGTTGGGAAAGTTCGAATTTATGTATCGGAAAACACAGAACTCAGGCGCCGGTATACAAAAGTATTCTTCTGTTGATCAACTTTTCTCATTTGATGTTATCTCTATTGAGTTTGGGAGTCACTGTGGCAAACTATGTTTTCTGTTGTTCAGGTACGAGGACCTGTTGGTTTGTACACACAGCCTGTTCAGGAAAGGATTCCCGAGAGCTTCCAGAGTCGGAACTCGCTGCACCAGCAATCTTTCTGATGTCCTCTTCTCTCCTGAGGCGAATCGTCGGGCAGGAAGTGTTACATTCACAAAGACAACAGATCAGAAAAGTGTCAACAGGAATTAGAGGTGTTTCTCGTGTGGTATTACGGGACTCTGGGGGTTAGGAAATGCTCAAGCTGCTACAATTCACCAACAGGAGTGATGTGTTGTTGGTGGGAGTAACTCGATGTAACTGAGCTCAGCCAGTAGCCACTTGAACCTTCTGAGCAGTCGGCTCAGACCCAGCACTCTGTAAAGTGGTCTCAGCTGCAAATTGGAGGTTCAGTCATGTTCTCTTTAGCTGCAGCTCATTGCTCACAGCAGCTGAATTTGAAGCTCTGCTGTTTCTTGCCGAAGTGCACCTTGGGAGTCGTAGTCGACTTCTCTCCTCCAGTTTGTACGTCCACAGGCTTCTTGTACCTTTGACTTTCTTATTTTCTGACGCAGTTGATAATCTTTTGTATTGGAAGTAATTGGGAACATTTCGACAGTGAACAGAAGAAAATACATTTTGTTGATTTGATTAGATTAATTTATGTTCATAAATACATTGCCTTAATGAATAAGGGTAGAAACATGTTGCACCTTCATGATCACAAAAGAACAAGGGAGGTTCTTGTTTCTTGGTTGGACTCTAATATAGAAAAATAAGCTTTTTGTACAAAAAGACACATAATTGAACAATCTAAACCAGATCTGAACTCACAACCTTTCTGTTATCAAACTTGCGTAACCATCTGCGCTATGAGGGCTCTTTGACCTTTTTTAGAACGTAAGAGTGAGAATGTAGAATATTTTACAATATTATAGAGAAATATCGTGATTAACATCAACCCTTAAAAGGCTAGCGTAGCGTCAATGTTTCTAAATAATATGATCCAATAAATGGCTTTAACTCACTGAGGAAAATGTGTATTTGCAGCCACCTTCACATGGAGCTCAAAGACGCCTAAGTACAACTTTTTCACGTAAAAAGAAAAAATCCCTAGAAACTATGTAGATATTCAACAAATCACAAGTTATTTTTACCTGCCATTTTATTATGTCAAATATGATACTCAAACAAAGGTAATGCATGAGGGTGACTTCACACTGCACCATAGAGACAGGACAGGTTCCCCCGGATCATATGACGTACAACTCTTGACTGAAAGAAAAAGCTCAGAATTGGTAAAAGTATAAAACAATGTCCAGGCTTTTCTTTGTTCAAAGGGTTCATCGATCAGCATCAATAATAACTGATTCTCATATCGTTTGAAAGAGGATCTGCTCGGTTTTACACTCCATGCCACTAAATCTTTCATGCGATTTCGTCATTAATGGAATCAGTCATTGAGACTTTGACCGGAGCTGATTTCAGCTTCGGGAGAAGTATGTGAAGCAGCACGGCCTCAGGGAAGGCACGGCCGCATTCCAATACTCTGAGGACACACCCTTCATATTACCTGCCCTCCATATGTCCTACTATACTCCGTCATTCTGGCTTCAGTGTTTAATAACGATATCCGTCCTGTCGTAGCCTCATATGGATTTTGTAATTGAGTTTATGAAAGCTGAAATCAATCACCAGTAAATCTCAAGATCAGCTGCTCATTTCACGTTTGACATTTGACATCGACTTCATTTCCTTTGCTGTCAAAAAACAAAGATTGCACAATCAACCTTTCAAATGTTTGTTTTTTTTCCTTTTTCTGATCTCTAAAACCTGATATTGAGTAATGAAGACGTGACAAAAGCTTTGGTATGACACCAAGGAAACAAATATTTAAAATGTGTGATTTGTATGAATAAATATATCTTTACGGTCATTCAGTTTGCCGAAGAAACCATTCACAGACGGATAGATTACAAGTACGTTACAGGGTGAGATCATTTATAGGTGTAGGATACGAGATGTACCGCGTTCAGATTGCCTCTCAACGGCTCTCAACATGGCGACGCCTGAGCACGCGGCTTGTAGCTAACGGTGCTAACAGCGCAGACTACGGCAAACATGCTGACGGAGCTAACAGTGTTTACCTGAGGGGGAATCTGAGGGTCGGGCGCTACGCTGTCTGTCGGGACGGCGTTACCGGCTGCAACTGCGACACAAGAAAGAAGCTGCTGCTGCTACTACTACTACTAATACTACTACTACTACTACTACTGCTAATACTACTACCACTACTGCTACTACTGCTACTACTACTACTACTGCTAATACTACTACTGCTAATACTACTACTACTACTACTGCTACTACTGCTACTACTACTACTGCTAATACTACTACTGCTACTACTGCTACTGCTACTACTGCTACTACTACTACTACTGCTAATACTACTACTGCTACTACTGCTACTGCTACTACTGCTACTACTACTACTACTACTACTACTGCTAATACTACTACTGCTACTACTGCTAAAACTACTACTACTACTGCTACTACTGCTACTACTGCTACTACTACTGCTACTGCTACTACTGCTAATACTGCTAATAGTACTACTACTACTACTACTACTACTACTACTACTACTACTTGGCATTATTTGGGGATCCTTGATTAATAATAATAAAAATAATAAGTAAAAAAAGTAAAAAACGAACTAAACTACATTTGTATGTTATGTAACTTAAAATAGTAAAATCTGAGAAATGTCTGCCTTTTTTTAGGTGGCAAGAGCGAAAATGAGTCGTCTTCAGCAATTCAGAATGATGAAGACAGATGGAGAATAATTAGATAGAATAGGATGGAGGCCCCCCCCCCCCCTTGCCAACTATCATGTTTTTCCCAACTGATGTTCTGTAGACTTGTGGAACATCAGTTCAGAACCAGGATTTAAAGCAATTTCTCTAGAACAGTGTGTGTTGTAAATTGTTTTTGCACCTTTGATAATTACACAAACGCGCGTGGGTGGAGTGCGTGTGGATGTATATGAGAGAGAGAGAGAGAGAGAGAGAGAGAGAGAGAGAGAGAGAGAGAGAGAGAGAGAGAGAGAGAGAGAGAGAGAGAGAGAGAGAGAGAGAGAGAGAGAGAGAGAGAGAGAGAGAGAGAGAGAGAGAGAGAGAGAGAGAGAGAGAGAGAGAGAGAGAGAGAGAGAGAGAGAAGAACCCTCGCGCTTGGCTTCGTTAATCGTGACAGTTTCTGCGTAGGAATTCTGACTACAACACAACTCCACTTCTTCTTCTTCTTCTTCTTCTTCTTCTTCTTCTTCTTCTGCGCGCAACATCTGGCTTCCCACGGGCGACTGGTGGCGGACCCGGACTGCTGGGGGATGAGGAGACCGTCTTGACACAGACGGCTCGGCAGAGTTCATTTCTCGCGCTCGAGCAGCGCGTGCCGATGTGCGCCGCTTTAGCGCCTTCCTCCCGTTTTCGAGGGGATTGAACCCGTCTGATATTCATCTGGAGGTGTGACCACATTTATTTTCTTAAAAGTATGACATCAGTGCAGAACGCGGACTGGGGTTTTTCACACGTCCAAGACGGAATACCGGGATGAGCCCAAACGGAGTGCTTCTTTCATGAACAAACCTCCGATGGTGCGTTTTTTTTCATTTTCTTCGTGTCTTCTCATGTGAAATCCCGGAATGGATTCTCGAGCAACAAGCGACAGTGGCTGTGTGCAGCAGCAGCTCTGCGCACGCTTAACGGGGGATAACGCGCTGGTGAATGAGTCGCTGAGGTTGGATGCTATGTTTGTGCATAAAGGCTGCACCTGCAGGATTACAGCAGCCCAGTAACCTGCCAGCTGTCTTTTATTTTGTGTTTGATTCTCTGCTGGATCGAGGACAGGAATGAACTCGGTTGTCGGATTCGTAAAAGTGTCCTAAAAAAGTGTCCTGCACCTTGTAGTGGTTCTACTTTGCTCGGTCTCTAAACAGGGCTGCTTCGTTCGTGGGGAGGAAAACAGATCCAATCATGGGCAGACACTCTGCCCCCCAGCTGAGACCGGGTTTTACATTCCGGGTGTTGTGGATGGTTCACGCTTTTCTGGACCTGGCCGGCTCCCAGGAGATTTACGCGCCTCACTCGATCCGGGTGGAGGGCGACGTGACGCTGGGGGGGCTCTTCCCCTGTCCACGCCAGGGGGGTCCCCGGGATACCCTGCGGGGACATCAAGAAGGAGAACGGCATCCACCGGCTGGAGGCGATGATGTACGCCCTGGACCAGATCAACGGCGACGAGGAGCTGCTGCCCAACGTCACCCTGGGCGCCCGGATCCTGGACACCTGCTCCCGGGACACGTACGCGCTGGAGCAGTCGCTGACTTTCGTGCAGGCGCTCATCCAGAAGGACACGTCGGATGTGCGGTGCACCAACGGGGAGCCGCCGGTCTTCGTCAAGCCTGAGAAAGTTATCGGGGTCGTAGGCGCGTCCGCCAGCTCGGTGTCCATCATGGTGGCCAACATACTGCGCCTCTTCCAGGTAAGAGGGGGTCGGCTTCAGGTCCTTCTCACTGCTGACACAGACACAACTCACTGCGCTCTCATGACTTATTTGCCAGCATCATCTTCTTATGTAACCCCGCGTTCCTCGTGCAGTGGGCGGCCTGCTCCCTCTCACGCGCTCTCCACCACTTCTCCTCACCCAGATCCAATTCCTGCAGTGCAAGCCTGGTGTGCTTTTTATTTTCATTAAAAAACAAATGTTTAAGGGAAAAACCCACTCAGAGTCTCGGGTGGTGTGTGACCGAGAAGGGGTCAGGTCGGCTCAGTGGGCCCCAATAACTACAAATCACATCCATCAGGGGCTGGCGCTGTGGCTCTGCTGGTTTTTGTGTGTGTGTGTGTGTCCATGTGTGTGTGTGTGTCCGTGTGTGTCTGTGTGTGTGTCCGTGTGTGTCTGTGTGCGTGTGTTCTTGCTTTGCTGTGAGACCTGTGTGCGCAGAACATCGATATTTGCTGGTTCTCAAAGAAGGGAAGAGGAACCCTCAAATATCAGCAGGTTGGATGTGTTCATGTTGATGTTCATTGAGTTTGATTTGAAGATGTTCATTGTTCGATGTGAACAGCAGGGTCAAATAAACAGTGAGAAGCTTTTAAACGTTTCTTCAGCTGCTGCTGTCGTCTGGGCAACAGCATTCCTGCAAATGACCAGGATGAACAGGTTTGCTGGTTCTGTGTTGTTTGGCTAAAATTCTGCTTCTGGGTTTAGTTGTTGATTCTCTTCTGTCATCCGAACTGTATTTTTTGGTCGCAGACGGGTTTCGTAGCATGCACCAGGTGTCTTGGTCTGTTTACGGTTGCTGTGAGAACGTTGTTTTGATGCTGCCCTCATGGCCTCTTGTGAAAAAAAGGGATTTTGATCTCAGCAACACTTTATTGTTGCTTTGGAAACTGTGTGAGTGTGTGTGTGTGTGTGTGTGGGGGGGGGGGGGTGTATAACATGAATGTGTGTGAGAGGCTTGGACAGGGAGCGAAGCGAGCGACAGACATAAAGGGAAGACGTAGAGAGAGAGAGAGAGGTGGTGCTGAAAGGACAGCTCCTCTGCTCTGACTGTAATTCTTCAAATCCGTCTCTCCTTCATCCTGCTGCTCTGATGAAGGTCTGCTCGACCCCGAAGCTCAAATACAGTGCATCACTGCGTACATCCGAGTATCTCTTTTATCAGTTTTTTTAATCCTTCATTCTCACAGCTCTTCAGTCTTAGCATGTCTCATAATTAGAAGGCGTTATCGACCTCAGAGGATCCTTTCTATCGCTCTCCTCAGAGCTCCGACACTCTGTTCTTAATGTGTTAAAGCTTCAGCGCCATGAGCTGCAGCCTCAGAGTAACTTTACACTAAATCCACTTACATGTACAGTCACTTTATTACACACACCAGCTGATCCTGGTACAGCGTTCATGAAAAAGTCCAGCCATTTTATTCACTGGACCCCCAAAATGTAGAAAAACTCGGGGGGTTGATGGGGTGAGTAGGGCGGGGGTGTCTGCAGTCTCAGCGGGGGTGAGGGGGTGAGGGGGGTGTCGAGGTGCAAAAGCATTGCATTCATTTGCGAAGGCAGCGCGATGAAGCTGAAACAGGGTGTTAAAGGGACAGTTCACTCCAAAATCCAAACATATTGCTCCTCTTACCTGTAGATCTATTCATCCATCTCAGTGTTTGTGGTGCGAGTGGCCCAGTGTTGGAGGTACTGACCGCGGAGATGTGTGCCTTCTCTCCAACATAATGGCACTCAACTTTAAAGCCCCTAAGAAAAACATTTGGGAAAACTGAACTTCAGCTAAATTCAGTCATTCTTCTTAAAGATGTATTAACCGTGTTTGTTTCAGGTTCTGATGATATATTCACTGCTCATCCTGTATTTGTTCTTCATCTCATGAAATCTATTCTAACAATGACGTTCCATCGATACACTCGTCTCCTCATTTATTTAGACATTCTTCTTATATAACTCTGAGCCATAACTGAGTCCGGCGGGGCTCACCGAAAATATTATACAATAATATTGAAGATATTTCAATGGCCAGGAAGCTTCAGAGTTGACTGGTCGCCAAACTGACTTTGAAAGGCCGTTGCTCTGCGGGAGCTGGACGTGTTTCTTCTACAACACACTTTTCAAAGAGCTGATGCTTTTCTCTTTCCTTCAGTGGTGTCAGGGCCAAAAAACGGGACCTCGAGAAAATAGAGAGAAATATTATTTTTGCGGTTGCCGGACATATTTCAGTGAAAACGCATGAATGGAAGAAATGGTTTCTCTCTAGTTCATCCTCATTTGGTCCGAGAAGCCCACCGCTTCTCGGAAAAGTAAAAAATGTCCCGTTTAAATTCACTCTGCAGACAGGTTGTGCAGGTTTTTGCTGAAGGGAAGTGGGTCTGATATTGTGCTTCAGCTGCTTTCTGCATCCGTTTAACGTGACACTCGATAGAGTGAAATGGGAGGCTAATTATTTTGCCCCCTGATAGAGAAGTCATCTGTTCCACAGCTGTTTTCACTTCATTACACATGTTCCTAAATGGACTAGTTGGCTCTGCAGCCGCTCCATAAACATAGTACGCTCTTACAGTAACCTAGTGCAGTGGTTCTCAACTGGTCTGGCTGCGGGACCCACCATCACCCCTTAATGACAAGCCGGGACCCACTACCCAAATTTTATATATATATATATATAAAATTTGGGTATATCTATATTCAAGAAGTCTAGTAGTAGTAACGTCTCTGTGTAGTAAACAACTGTCAAATCAAAAAAAGAAAGTACACATCAATTATATTTTAACAAATATTAATCTCATTTTTCAAATTTAACTGGATGGATTATAAATAATACATAGAAATAAATGTTCTTCTCATTTCAAGTAAAATAACGGCTGGATTAAAAAAATAAATTACGTAACGAAATTCAATTTAGAAAACTTATTTTCACTGAATTGCCCTGCAGCTTTAAACTCAGTTCATTCAGGGTGAAGTGAAAAAGCCACAATATTATATTTTTCTCATCTTCTAAAAAGAGAAATTGGTGTTTGAAGAATTCACCTCTATGAGTCTGTCCAGTCAGAGTCTGATGACTCTGGTCTCTCTGGACATTTCTCTCTTTTGGAAATCGTCCTATGATTTGACTTTCACATCTCACACTCAACAGTCCTGCTCTGCTCTCTGTATCCTCGTCTCTCCCCGTGTGTCACGGTGTTTGTACACTCACTCAAGTCAGGAAACTTGTCAGAATACTCATATTTGATTGGCTGAGCTTCATCACGTGATGTGATTCACAACGCATTGGTCGGTGTTTTTCCTGCACCGCTGAACAAGTCCCGTAAATGCTGGAATAATTCCGCTGCATAAAAAAAATGCCCTTCAAAATAAAATCACAACTTTTTTTATTTATTATTATTATTTTTTTTTGTCAGGCAAAGGCCCGCGACCCACTGAAAACGGGTCCGCGACCCACTTTTGGGTCGCGACCCACCAGTTGAGAATCACTGACCTAGTGTGTCTGTGCTCACACCAACATGATGTTTTAAAAGCACTTTCACCTAAAACACTGAGGGTCCAGTAATGATGTCCAGAACCGGTCCATTAGTCTGCGTGATGGGAGGTTGCAGCACTGACACTGATAGTTTTGTGGTCAGTGTGTGTTACATAAATATACCAATGTTCCTCTCTACGGGTGTAAAAGGAAGAAAAACCCAAAAGTCACTGTGAGTGCTGAAATGGTGTAGAAATACCTCTCAACATATTTGCTTTTACTTTTCATCAAACCCAACAAACACTGAATTGAGAACGTCAACATTTGCTGATTCCAGCTGCTGTTTAAATATCAAATATTTATCTGAATATTTTTGACCAAACGAGCGATTTAAAGACGTCATTCTGTGAAACTATAATGGGAATCTATTTTAATATCGTGTGACATTTTATCAACAAAACCATTTATCAATGAATCCAGAAAGTAATCTGCAGATTATGAGATACCAGCACGCCTCCACTCGTCTCTTTCTCCCATCGAGTCTTTCACGTCCCATTTTTCTTTCTCTCTGTTTGTCTCCCCCCCCTGTCTCTCTTGGTCGGCTCCATTAGGCCATAACACTCGGTACAGGTGGTCGTTGACGGGAAGCTGCCGCGTCATTAAATCCTCCTGTCGCTGCACATTATGGAGTACACCACCCTTATTGGTTGGAGATTAAATTAAACAATCTAACTTTTATTCGTCGTCTCTAGTTTTACAAACTAAATCATTTGGCTGCAGAGTCACAGCAGAGTGTTATTACGAGTGCTGGTGTTTTTCATTGAGCGGTGGGGTAATGCTGCCAGCCTCACATGTCTCAGATAAGCAGAGTGGGTGGAGGGTTTGGTTGGTGGAGGGTTTGGTTGGATATGTTGTTGTTTGGTAATGGGAGTTAGTGGGCCGACCAGCCTACAGCCCATTAGGTACATACGCTGTATTATGAGTCCACCATATGTGACCATGTTCATTGTGATAATGGACCATCAGTGCTTTGTGCAGGAAAAAAAACCCAAAACACGTAGAATCAGGATTGTTTCTCTTCCACCAAGAACGAGGATTGAGACTTTATTAATCGCTGCCTGCACATAATGAGACAGTAACAGACGACGTGATTAGAGAATAGCAGGCGCTAAAAGCAGAACGCAACACGAGTGCACTCTCAGAACACTGAGGCTGAAGATGTGAACGAGCCGCAGATCACCTGTTATCAAGTGGAAGTGAAGAGAGATCTGAAGATTTGGCAACATGCGTCAAAAAAGCCCAACAGAGGTGAGATAAGTAGAGATGAGCTGTTTTATGCTGCTGAACGGTTGTTTTAGGAGAAGAACCGCAGTGATGAGTCAAACTATTTTGATAGTCGATTCATCGTTTGAGTGATAACATGTGGTGTCAGCTTCTCATATTGGAATATCTGTCGCTGTTCTTTGTCGTCAATGATAGTAAATGAATTCTCTTTGAGTTTTGGACTGTTGGTCGGATAAAGCAAGACACCTGAAGGCATCACCAAACTGTAACAAGCTGTTTTTATATCATATATTATATTATTTCACAGACAAGAAAATAAATACTCTTGTCGATACAAAATCATATATAATGAGAATGAAATCAGCGTTAGTTGCAGATACTTTTGGAACAGTATGTGAGGAAATATTAGTGAATATCATCAGAGCTACAAAACACAAAATGTGATCGAATGAGTCACGACAGTAGATTTAAATTAAAACTCCTCTAAGATTTGTCCTCATCAACAAACACAAATCCTCAGTAAATATCTAGCGTATTGCATAAGAATGATGTAAAGTAATATGATCCAATAAGTTCAGCTGAGTTCTTTCTTTTCATCCGACCACCTGAGGAGAAGACAGTGGTTTAATATACCGACTCTCCCTCTGGATGTCGGACCTGAATGTTTCACCCGGTGACTCGCGTTGTCTCCGCTCGCCGTGCTGGAAGTTGAACTCACAGGTTGACTTTGGCTGAGCCCGAAGCTGCGGCGGGGGAACACCACACTGATGGGACTGCAAGCAGCAGAGTTTAGGTCGGTTGACTACGCATCAGAAGGAGCATTTAATAAACCGCACGGCAAGTCGCTTCTCCATTCACACCGCAGCAAACCCTGTTAGCCGGCGTGGCTGTGACTCCAGGCAGGACAGCCACCATGTCTGCACTGGAGACTCAGAGGAACAGCGTGTTTTCAAAGCGCTAAATATCAGACCTGGGTTCAAACATTCTTCACATAATTCTGTGTGAAATATCCAACGTTTGGGTATTTCCGCATGAATATTGAGCAGCGCGCAGTTTAGCCTGTTAGAAAGTGAGTCGGTGCAGTTTAGTCTGGTATGACGCTCCGCTTATGTCGCTGTTGCCTCACAGGATGAATGGTCCCTGCAGGATGAAAGGTCCCTGCAGGGTGAAAGGTCCCTGCAGGATGAAAGGTCCCTGCAGGATGAAAGGTCCCTGCAGGATGAATGGTCCCTGCAGGATGAATGGTCCCTGAAGGATGAAAGGTCCCTGCAGGATGAAAGGTCCCTGCAGGATGAAAGGTCCCTGCAGGATGAAAGGTCCCTGCAGGATGAAAGGTCCCTGCAGGATGAAAGGTCCCTGCAGGATGAATGGTCCCTGCAGGATGAATGGTCCCTGCAGGATGAAAGGTCCCTGCAGGATGAATGGTCCCTGCAGGATGAAAGGTCCCTGCAGGATGAAAGGTCCCTGCAGGATGAATGGTCCCTGCAGGATGAATGGTCCCTGCAGGATGAATGGTCCCTGCAGGATGAATGGTCCCTGCAGGATGAATGGTCCCTGCAGGATGAATGGTCCCTGCAGGATGAAAGGTCCCTGCAGGATGAAAGGTCCCTGCAGGATGAATGGTCCCTGCAGGGTGAAAGGTCCCTGCAGGATGAAAGGTCCCTGCAGGATGAATGGTCCCTGCAGGATGAATGGTCCCTGCAGGATGAATGGTCCCTGCAGGATGAAAGGTCCCTGCAGGATGAAAGGTCCCTGCAGGATGAAAGGTCCCTGCAGGATGAAAGGTCCCTGCAGGATGAAAGGTCGCTGCAGGATGAAAGGTCCCTGCAGGATGAAAGGTCCCTGCAGGATGAAAGGTCGCTGCAGGATGAATGGTCCCTGCAGGATGAAAGGTCCCTGCAGGATGAAAGGTCCCTGCAGGATGAAAGGTCCCTGCAGGATGAAAGGTCCCTGCAGGGTGAAAGGTCCCTGCAGGGTGAAAGGTCCCTGCAGGATGAAAGGTCCCTGCAGGGTGAAAGGTCCCTGCAGGATGAAAGGTCCCTGCAGGATGAAAGGTCCCTGCAGGATGAAAGGTCGCTGCAGGATGAATGGTCCCTGCAGGATGAAAGGTCCCTGCAGGATGAAAGGTCCCTGCAGGATGAAAGGTCCCTGCAGGATGAAAGGTCCCTGCAGGGTGAAAGGTCCCTGCAGGGTGAAAGGTCCCTGCAGGATGAAAGGTCCCTGCAGGGTGAAAGGTCCCTGCAGGGTGAATCATGGTGCTGCGTCCTGCGTGGAGTCCTCTCAGTGCTCGGCGTCCTCCCACAGGCCTGCAGGGTGTGACGGTCAGCTGGAGCAGACAGTACATGTGATTTCATTGATTTCTGACGGAATGCTCCCGTTGGGTTCAGTTTGCGACGTTAATAAATATGTTCAGCATGATGTTAATGCTGAACATAATACAGGCTGCAACACATTTCCTTCAGAGTGCTGTTGTAAATAAGTTGTATGTTCACAGAACTTCTTGGGGACAGTTGCACAGTGAGATCTGGGACAACCAGTTCGTTTTGTCAGCTCAGTCACAAAGTAAAGGGGACTTGTGTTGTTATATTATATGAGTGGGTTTTATTGGGCTGTCTGTCTGTGTTTGTCTGCCCTTTGATGGACTGGTGGAGGTTATTTCCTCACATGCTGGGAGAGGCTGCTGCTTCCCTTTTGAGCCTAAATAGGAATCAGCAGTCATGAATTATTGACGAGGTGACCACATTTGAATTGGATTGATGTGAAACACCTGGATGTGATACATCCTCTAACTCGTACCACAGCACCGACTGTCTTTCTGGGACTTTATTTGTGGATACCACACAAACTCATAACTCTTGGACGCCCTTTCTTTCTGACCTATATTCATTGAAGTGCCACAACGGCAGTGCTGACTCATCAAAACCGTTGGTCGTAGACGCCCCACCTCGTAGCTGACTTTGTATTACTTTCCAGGTGGAAGTGAAGCCACGCTGCAGATCCAGACTCAGAAGGGAAGCAACGGGAAACATATCTGAGGTCGTGACAGAACAAATTGAGCAGCTGTGATTGGCAAAACAAATCAAAAACCGGCGTCCTCGAGTGACTTCCTCAGCACGGCTGCTTCCGTCGGCACAGGGAGCTGCTGTTTGTAGCGACTGCGTGGAAGGATTGTTTTAACTTTGTTGCCTTTTTTCTACATGACTGAAAAAAAACATGAATGAATATGAATGACGTGCTTTTCCAAAAGGGTACAAAACTGTTTTTCTGTGAGGCAACATGCAGCAATAAAAGTAATATCTAATATTATCATTCCACGCTTCACAATGTTCGGGTAATGAAGTCGCTGCAGGTCTGTGGAACAAATCATGTATCATCCAATATGATAGTCCAAGTTTTTATTATGGCTGTTTTTGCTGTCATATTGGAGCAATAAGCACCGAGAGGAAAAGAGTATCTGCAGGTTTTGGGAAGTCTTAAAAAGGCCTTGAATCTAGTTTGCTTTAGAAAGCCTGATAAGGTATTAAAAGGCCTTGAACTTTAATTTACAAAAGTCATTCATATTGTGTTGGCAGCGACGTTCGTTCTCGAATGTTTCTGTATTGAATTGCAGGCTGGCAGGAGACGTTCTATACCTGCAGTCTAACAGCGGGGCTGTTGTGAAACGTGGATTGTGCTGCAGGAGGCTCTTCTCTTCAAACACTGTTATTGCAGCTGCAACAAAAGCTTCTACGTACAGTGTGTACAAGAAGTGGACGGCGTCATCGTGACCTTATGTGTAGTGGACAGTTTTAAAGCCTCGAGTTCGGCCTTTTGGCCATGTTGTGTTTCTCCGCCGTCGCCCTGTTGGTTATTGGTCGTCAGAGGTGACATGAGAGGGAGGAGCTACCGAACGCTGAAAGGACATTTTTAGGAACCAAAATGTTACAGTAAACTTTCATAAAGTGAAAACACAGTGAAAGGGTTAAAGTTCAAAAAGGGAACCATGGACGCTCCCAGACCGGACAACGCCGTGGTAACGACCTGTCAATCACCGTGTAGCCCCGCCCTAAAGCATCCCCTGCTTTATGGTCTGTGTGACTCTAAATGGACCATAATGTACTAAATGAACATCATGCTGTATTGAAGAAGACTTGAAACTAGAGATTGAGACATAAACTCATGTTTACAATGTTTACTGAGGTAATAAATCAAGAGAGAAGTAGAGTCATCTTCTCATAGACTTCTATACAATAGACTTTGAGTTTGAATTGAAATGAATCTTGCAAAAAAGAACTCTGGACGAAGCAGCCACAGAAACACCTCCCTCTCAGGTTTTCGTGTCCTTGTGTTCTCCCTCTTCTGTAATTTCGCCCCCCAATCCTCCTCGCCGACACCTCACGAAGCTGCAACCCTCGCATTCTATTGTCCCCACAGCCAGGAGAGGCCGGTTCCACTCCCAGCTGCTTCTCTCCTTGTTTTGGGGCGTCTTTGTGTTGTTTCCTCAGCCTGTCACAGCTGCCTGGGAAGCATCTTGCTCCTCGCTGCATTTGCTAAGTATAAAAAAATTGCTGTGGTAGTCTCAGTCAGCCCTCTGAGACAAACACAGCCACACAGGCACATCTATAGCCACACAGGCACATCTATAGCCACACAGGCACATCTATTACCGGCAGAAACAGCTCCCGTGGGCCCGGACACTACTCAGACTCTGTGTCCTGTGTTGGTCGGTGCAGTTTTAGATTAAAACGCCTCGTTTCCGCGAGTTGGTGGTGATTCCACATCGATGCAGGTTTGGGCTCATATCTATTTAGTTCAATGGTTCTGAGTGTTTTTTCATCCTCAGGCTTAAATTGAACCAATTAACTGTCACCATGGGATCGACTTAAGCTTGACACTCTTTCCTATCTTTTCTTCTTCATGCACATATTATATTGCTGTCCATGGATTTAGAGAATGGATTTCTTGTACAAAGACAACATAAGAATCCCTCTTCATGGAGGAGGAGCATCTCTCTTCAATCACATTCTTTCAGTCTTGGTGTAGATGTTTTGTGTCTGGCTCCATGTTGGCCCAGAATAATATCTAATAATAATAACATATAATAATACCTTAATATCCAGTCGACATCATCACATCCAGTAGTTAGTTAGTTAATGACACCAACAATAATGATGCATCTGGAAAATGAAGCCTGTTCCTCTTCTGCCTTCATAGCTTACAGTATGCCGAGTTGTGTTTTCTTGTAAAATACATTTATCTATATTTTTTCCTTTAGTCTTGCCGCTACATAAAAGCATGCCCCCAGGTGCAGGCCAGCGTTTGATTTCCGGGTGACCACCCATGGC
The DNA here is from genome assembly GCA_024529925.1 of Ophthalmolycus amberensis. Classification (NCBI taxonomy): domain Eukaryota; kingdom Metazoa; phylum Chordata; class Actinopteri; order Perciformes; family Zoarcidae; genus Ophthalmolycus; species Ophthalmolycus amberensis. The sequence goes on from JAFEUB010000060.1 coordinate 446,726, forward strand.
TTCAGAAGCTCTGCGTTGGAGTGTTCAAAGGAAAAGTGGTGTGGCAGACTTCGGCAGCCCCTTGAGGCGTCACGCAGAGTCATGCAGGGTCACGCAGGTCATCTGTAACGGGCAGAGAAGCCCGTCCGCGGCAGACCTGCTCATCTGAGAGCTCACCACAGGTTCACTACTTTGTCCCGACAAGAACATCAAATGGATGTAAAGATCAAGGTCCACACAGGGACGCCTGGCCTTGAGTTTGGTTGTGGATTTCAGAGAATCCCTTTTTTCATATATAGAGGAGTTATCGGTGGTGACGTCAGTGCAGAGTTCATCACTTCTCTGGGCCTAGTGGGGGCAGCAGGCGGAGTAGAGTATTCCAGACGTTCCTCTCACCGGCAACTTTTTCCAGCTCTTCCTGGAGAACCCCGAGGCATTACCAGGCCAGATGAGATAATCTCACTAGCTATTCCGGGTCCAGCCCGGGGACTCTCAATCAGCTGGATGTGCCCGGATATCCTCTAACGTGAGGCGTTCAGGATGCCCGACCCACCTCAGCTGAGCATGTTGTCAGCTCCTTTACCTTCTCTGTTAAACTGCCACCAGCCAGACAGCTGCTGTGGAGTTTGGCGAGGTGGCGCTTGACATTACATTGGTTACCAACTGACATGCTCGCATCGCAAATGAGACTCACTCAGCCCATGTTAACCATTCCTCAAGATAAAACAACAGTATGTTTGATTGCCTTTTACTGGCCTTGCTTTTTTTTGCTAGTCTGCTAAAACAACTGGTTTGATTGACAGTTTATTTGGCAGTTAATCATTTTGTGTCAGAAGGGGGCGGGATGTCTTGGGTTGTGGTTGAACATTCATGTTCTTCAGGATAAATTGTTCCTTGTGTGATCCTCTGACTTTCATCACAGCACCATCATCAGGTCAACATTGTAATGTGTCCAATACTTTATGACCAAATACCTGCAGAACTAATCAGTCTCAGAGAGCAGCTCGTCTCGTCTTGTTTTGACTGTAATGTAGAATAAGTTTGGTGAACATTTGATAAATAGTATTGATTTATCTCTACTGCTGTGGTTTGAGAGTCATCCCTCTGATGATCAAGTCTTTCTTTAGTTTTTACATCAACTCATAGCTAGTTATTGTGTCTCTTTGTATGAAATAATATAATAAGAAATACTAAAAGAATAATTGCCCAAAAATCAGGAGGGAGATTGTTTTATCAAAGCTGCAGTAATTTTCTGCATCTTCACACAATAGTTCAGATCATCTCGTGTTGTGGACTTATTGCAAGGAAGCAAGCTAACGTGAGCACGAGCATAAATACGACACCGGTGCAACTAGACAAACCCAATCAACAGAATGTATCGCACGAATCGTCACATTAACTTGAGCAACGGCCACTGTGGGCCACTGTGGGCCACTGTGGGCCACTGGAGGCGACTCCTGTGGCAGCGCGAAGAATCCAGCAGTGGGCCTCCTGCCAATTTAATGCAGTAACGAGTCACAGAGGTATTTCTGGCACATTATGTTTTCAAATGACTCTCAATCAAAGATATAAAATAGGATAGAGTGGTCACAGGGGCTGGCCGACCAGATGATGACTATTGCTGTGGATAGCACTCAATGCTATAGAACCGTTGCATCATAGCTAGAGTTGGTCATTATAATAAAGATAACTTGTTGTTATATTGGTTTAAATTGCGACTATGTCCTCGTAGTATGAGTCAGATCCGGTTTCTCTGCCTCCTTTTCGTGCTCCCAAGGCAAGGCAAGGCAAGGCAAGTTTATTTGTATAGCACATTTCAACAACAAGGTAATTCAAAGTGCTTCACATAAAACCATTAAAAGCATCAAAACACAAGGCAAAAGAAAAGGAGATTTCAAAAACAATTAAAAAACAGTGTAAGAAATAAAATGCAGTAGTAAAATGCAGAAATGCAGGAAATTGATTAATATATTAATTGAATATGGTTCAATTAAAGGCAGCAGCAAACAGAAAGGTCTTCAATCTTGATTTAAATGAGCTGAGGGTCTCAGCAGACCTGCAGCTTTCTGGGACTTTGTTCCAGATATGTGGAGCAGAAAAACTGAACGCTGCTTCTCCATGTTTAGTTCTGACTCTGGGAACAGAAAGTAGACCGGTCCCAGACGACCTGAGGGGTCGGGATGGTTCATAAGGTAGCAGCAGATCAGAGATGTATTTTGGTCCCAAACCATTCAGTGCTTTGTAAACCAACAGCAGGATTTTAAAGTCAATTCTTTGTTGGACAGGAAGCCAGTGCAAAGACCTCAGAACTGGAGTGATGTGGTCCACCCTCCTGGTCTTAGTGAGGACTCGAGCTGCAGCGTTCTGAATCAGCTGCAGCTTTCTGACGGATTTTTTACAGAGACCTGTAAACACACCGTTACAGTAGTCCAGTCTGCTGAAGATAAATGCATGGACAAGTTTTTCCAAATCCTGTTGAGACATAAATCCTCTAATCCTTGATATATTCTTCAGGTGATAGTAGGCTGATTTTGTAATTGTCTTGATATGACTGTTCAGGTTGAGGTCTGAATCCATAACTACACCTAGATTTCTGGCTTGGTTTGTGGGTTTTAACATCAGTGACTGAAGCTGAGCGGTGATTTTCAATTGTTCGTCCTTGGTACCAAAAACAATTACTTCTGTTTTATCTTTGTTTAATTGAAGAAAATTCTGGCACATCCAGTTGTTGATTTGTTCAATGCAGTTACCCAGCCCTTGTATGGGATTATAGTCCCCTGGTGACATAGTTATGTAGATTTGTGTGTCGTCTGCATAATTATGATAACACACTTTGTTGTTTTCCATAATCTGAGCTAGTGGAAGCATGTAGATGTTGAACAGAGGGGGCCCCAGTATTGAACCTTGGGGAACACCACATGTCATTTTAGTCAGCTCTGATGTGTAATCAGCTACAGACACAAAGTATTCTCGGCCCTTCAAGTAGGATTCAAACCAGTTAAGTGCTGTGCCAGAGAGTCCCACCCAGATTTTTAGTCTTTCTAGGAGTATGGCATGGTCGACCGTGTCGAATGCAGCACTGAGATCTAGTAACACTAAGACTGAACTTCTGCCATTGTCTATGTTTAAGTGGATGTCGTTGAAAACCTTAACAAGAGCAGTTTCAGTGCTGTGGTGCTGTCGAAAGCCTGACTGGAAAACATCAAAGCAGTTATTTAAGGCCAAGAAGTCGGTCAGCTGTTGGAAAACCGCTTTTTCAATTATTTTACTTAAAAATGGGAGGTTTGATATTGGCCTATAATTTTTCATCGTTGCGGAGTCTAAACTAGCTTTCTTTAGGAGTGGTTTAATAACTGCAGTTTTTAGGGCTTGTGGGAAGACACCTGAGAGAAGGGATGTGTTTACAATTTGTAAAAGATCAGTGGTCATGCAGTTTGAAATATTTTTGAAAAAGTGTGTTGGTAGAATATCCAAGCAGCAGGAGGATGACTTCAGATGTTGTATGATGTCTTCTAGGCTTCTACGGTCGATTGAATGAAATTGTGTCATGATATTTGAATGGATGTTAGATCGGGACAACACATATCCTGTGGTTGATGTGGAGGCACTGACTGCTTGTCTAATTTTCTGAATTTTGTCAGTAAAAAAGGTGGCAAATTGATTGCATGCCCAGGTGGATTGGAGTTCAGCAGCTACCGACACTGGAGGGTTTGTTAGCCTGTCGACGGTAGCAAATAGGCAAGGCAAGGCAAGTTTATTTGTATAGCACATTTCAACAACAAGGTAATTCAAAGTGCTTCACATGAAACCATTAAAAGCATCAAAACATAAGGCAAAAGAAAAGGAGATTTAAAAACAATTTAGAACATTGCATGAAAACATTAAAAAACAGTGTAAGAAATAAAATACACGAGTAAAATGTAGAAATGCAGGAAATTGATTAATATATTAATTGAATGTGGTTCAATTAAAGGCAGCAGCAAACAGAAAAGTCTTGCCTAATGGCATTGAAGATTCTGAAGAGAAACAACCAATCAGAGCCGAGGAGTCTCATGCAGCTGTCAATCACCGCTCGTGAAATTGTCAAACTAGGCAGTGCTGATCAAAAATGAATCAAGATGTTGTTACTGTTTTGCCTTTTTCCCGCCTCAGATGTTTCCATAAACATATGATATCACTACTGACAGCCGGGAGATTATGAGTGAGTGATGGCAGGAGGAAACAAACAGCCTCAGCATGCAAACACATAGTCTTCCTGACTGAACTTAAGAGCTTCATTACTTGGGAAAACGTCTTTATTTTGCACCGCTGACTCCCTTCTCTCTCACACACACACCTGTGTGTGTGTGTGTGTGTGTGTGTTAGCAGACGGCAGCATCTTCTGTTGACAGTAGCAGTTCTCCTGCCAACACGCCGCACATCAAGTGTCCTCTCGGTGTCAAGGATTTCAGGACACACGGAGCTGGGCCAGACAGGTCTCCCTCAGACTTCTGGGTAAATTGGTTTTTTTGGGAGTGGATGCAGGACTGATGTTTTGCCAACTCAGTCAGTCAGCAAGTGAAGGACAGTTCAAAGGGAAAGTCTCGCTGTGCTGCAGCCGGAGGAGACGTCCGGCTCGTCACTGCATGCGCTGCACGTCTGACCTGCTGCTCCGCCGGTGGGAAGCCGCCCGTCCTCTGCCGCCCGTCCTCTGCCGCCCGTCCTCTGCCGCCCGTCCTCTGCAGCCCGTCCTCTGCAGCCCGTCCTCTGCCGCCCGTCCTCTGCAGCCCGTCCTCTGCCGCCCGTCCTCTGCCGCCCGTCCTCTGCCGCCCGTCCTCTGCAGCCCGTCCTCTGCCGCCCGTCCTCTGCAGCCCGTCCTCTGCCGCCCGTCCTCTGCCGCCCGTCCTCTGCCTCGCACTGTCTTTGAATGCGACGGCAGTAGCAGTGACCTTCGCGGTAATGAATCAGAGAAAGATCCATCATGAGCTTTTGGATTTAATGAATGTCTTTGTCGAGCATTTGACGGATCTGTTTCTCTTCCCGTCTCACTTATCAGTATTTGACCTGTTTGACCGACAACTGTTTTTCTAAATCACAGAAACATGGAGGTGATGATGTGACACGTAGAAACAATACAACTATTCTATTTTGACTTGCGGCAGTGCTTCCTCCTCCTCCTCCTCCTCCTCCTCCTCCTCCTCTCTCTCTCAAGATGCCTCTTACTTTGCCTGAGCTGTCACTGTTGTCACCAAACACTGCATACAGACTGCCGCCTGCATACAGATGTTACATGTTTACACTCCACGTTGTGCCTCCCTCCCGCTCCAAAGAAATTAAGTCAAATGACTCAAAACAAGCAGTAAGAATTGTGACAAACCTTTGAACAGGAGTGTGTGTGTTCGCTGCCTAACAGGTGAGAGACAAACCCTCACATCACCGATATGTTGAGGTACAAATGATGGCTTTGCAGTAGGCCGACAAAGCAGCCGTGTAATTATTGTGAGTGCATAGTGACGCAGTCGTGCCCGCTGTGGTTGCAGCTGAGGAAACAATAAACGGAGTGTGGAATTAACCTGTGTCAAAACAGTGTTATTATAGACTTTACATTGTTAAGCTTTATTTTGTAGTGCGGTTACAGAAAATTACACATATTCAGGACATTTTATTATCTGTCTTTTTATCAGTGGTTGTTTGAAATGGGAAGACTGTGAATATGTTTGAACTTTGAACAATCTGCAGAGGAGTGTGGTCTTAGTTTTGAAAAAATGTAAAATAGCACAACATCACATCCTCTAAAAACAGACCACAGTAGCGAGCGAAAGGGTCAGAATAAATATTCCTCTGACTGAAGATAATTCATGCACGATGAAGCAGGGCGGCTGGGTAACCTCTCGCGGGGTCAGGACCTCATGTCGTCAAACATCAGCCACCAGGCTGCGGGCTGACTGACCTCTGATCTCTACACCGGTAAACCTCATTGAATCAGGATCTTGAGTTGAATGCAAAATGCATATTTAATAAAGTTACATATACAAGCAAATAGGGAACAATACGAAGGGGCCGTGTCGAACAAAGCGGGTTATCTTCTGTGAACGACTCGGCTTCCTCAGCCGAGACGCTTTGGTTGCGTCTAATACGAAATATCACAGGTCGTCATTATAAATGAGAACTGGTTCTTAATTGACTTATCTGGTTCAAATAAAATAAGTAAAAATACCTGCGGAAGAAGAAACGTCAGCTCTGGATGAAGCATGTTTGGAAAGAGGATGAAACTGTTTACGTGGCCAATGAGATGTTTGGATGTCGTAAGGCAGCAATGATCCATGTATTCCCTCCCCTGTCCCTCCCAGTACCTGCATTAGCTTTGTTTCTCTTTGGGTGGATGTTCACCAGGTCAATGGGCTCAATGTCAGCGATGGATGGTTTCATTTCCCTGCGTTAATGTTTTATTTCAACAACGTCATAGCTATGCGTAGTTGTCAATTTGCAGCACTACTGTACACGGCTAAAACCTCCGGTCATGCTCGGTGAACGCGAATGTCTGAACCAAATCTCATCACAATCCATCCAAACGTTTCAATCACATTTTGCTTTCCCATTTCACTCAAAACCACAAAAAGAGAACGCTGGAGTATGCGTCAGGGGATCAGCGGAGTCATTCAGATTCATCCTCTGGGGACCGTGACCGTCTGTTAACACTTTCACGACAGTCCTTTGCTGTTGAGAGAGTTCAGTCTGATTGGATATATTAAATATGGTGGAATATGCTGTTACCATGGCTAAAGAATAATCTGCTCTGGAAACATTGGTTACAGAAATAGTTATAAAAAGCCCCATAATGAAGAAGAAGAAGAAGAAGAAACATTCCTTTATTAGTCCCACAGTGGGGAAATTATATTGAACACTGGATGAGAAGAATAAATGGGTGAAATTACAATGACATCACTGTATAATGAGAGAACAAGACAAAAAAAGAAACATAGAAGTGGCTCATAGAAATAATGAAATCGTTAATGAGACCGTGTAGCCATGGTTCTGTCCCAGGTGATTATTCTGCATATCTGTTGGGACAGAAACAAAAATGGCTTCTGTGGTGTTCTTTTATGCTTTGTTCTTTGTCTTACATGCAGATGAATCCACTGTAGTGCTCCCACCATTCACACTGGGCGCACACGACTGCTGCACTCGCTGTTTGCAAAATTCAGAAACTACTTTTCCTCAGCTGCCAGATGGCAGAGGAAATCCACAGTCCACTGGCTGATGAAGATTCTTGAGCCAATAATACCGATTCCATCCAGGTGGCAACAACTGGTTATGCAAAGTGAGGCCAATGCAGAAGGGCCTGAAACAGTTTGTATACTGTCCACCAGGGGGCGACTCCTCTGGTTGTATAGAAGTCTATGAGAAAATGACTCTGCTTCTCTCTTGATTTATTACCTCAGTAAACATTGTAAACATGAGTTTATGGTCTCAATCTCTAGTTTCAAGTCTTCTTCAATACAGCATGATGTTCATTTAGTACATTATGGTCCATTTAGAGTCACACAGACCATAAAGCAGGGGATGCTTTAGGGCGGGGCTACACAGTGATTGACAGGTCGCTGTCAGAGCGTTGTCTGGTCTGGGAGTTGTCCACTGTTTTCTTCTTACAACTTTAACCCTTTCACAGTGTGTTTTCAGTTCATGTAAGTCAGTTGGGGCATTTTGGTTTCCTCTTTATTCAGCGTTCGGTTGTACTGCTCCACCCTCTCATGTCTGGTTCCAAAAAACAAGATGGTGGCCAAAATCACAAACCCAAGGCTCCAAAAATGGCAGTCCAGTCACTGAAGATGATAACGAAGGTTGTTTGCATACTATGGTTCTGGAAAATGTGATCCTATATTGATTAGTAGTCACAATATTTCACCTTTTAAAAGGTTGTGGGAAGAGTTTGTGGGATTTCTTTTGAGTTTATCAGTTCAGGAAGTCAAAACACCATAAAGAAGTCAAAAGTAGAGCAACTGTGTACCTTGGGCAAAAGAGCTTCAGTGAATCAGTCGAGCAATCTGAGCAGCACTGACAGCCTGAGAGCTGAAGTGTTGGCTGCTATTCTTCTTCTGTTTGTGAACCGAAGCACCTTCTAGCCACGCTAGCGGCACGGCTACAGGGACGGCAGTGTCTGTCTGTCGGTGGGTCAGCTGGCTCATTGGTCCACAACTTCAATCCAGACTGGAACATTTCAACATCTATTCGATGGAATGCCATGAAATTATGTTCAGACATTCATCTCGGAGGACGAGGCCGTCTCACTTTGGTGATCAGTAGGTCAACACCTGCACAACTGACATTCCAATTATATTCATATATTTATTTATTCATGCACCAGGGACAGTGCACATTAATCAACACTTCAGTTTCCACCTCAATGTAAATGTGCCAGAGTTAGCTAGACAGCAAATTTGTGTCTGTAGTCCCTGGATTACAATTTAATGCCCCAATATTAATACATAAAATATACAATACAATATTGTAGTACAATTCAACAGGAAACTCTATAGTACAACACTGTACAGCACAATACAACAAGATACGATACAATACAATTAATATGAGTCATAGCTGCACTTTCTCTGGTCATACCAGCAAACACGCTAATGTAAGACTGTGAACATGGTAAACATTGTAACTGCTGGACATCAGGATGTTAGCCGTGTCATTGTGAGCGCGTTAGCATGCTGACGTTAGCATTAAGTGTAAACAGCCCCACCCAGCAGCTAGCACGGCTGCAGACTCTATTCTCGTTTACTTTGAAGCTGTTCAGCCTCAAACTAAAGAATCATTTCTACGGGGAAATAACGTTTTCATACAACTTGGGTCATAAGTTCATAGTTTTAGCCAACATTTCTATCGGTTACAGTAACATTGTACTTACAAGTTCACCGTGAAAAGTTTTTTCAGTGCGGAAACAAGGTGAACAGTGAAATTAATACCATAACTGTCAGTTATTTTGTGCTTAACTATGATGCGTTAATGTTTAGCTCACAGCACAACTGTTCGCTGTCAGCATGGCTGTACACTCTCATTCTTATCTACTTTAAAGACACACACACACGCCTCCAGGTTTCACGACCACGTGCACGTCAGCATGCTGAAGTAATGAGATCATCATTTCAGGATGTTCCATCATTTTCCAGACCTCGTTCTGCATGTTCTCCTCTTTGCACTTCACACAAAAAAAACACAAAATGTGAATTCCTCTGCTCTTGTTCTTCTTCTATGTTTCTTCTCTTTTATCTCCCACACAAACAAACAAACATCATCAACCTTAGTCTCTCTCCTCCACCCGTCTCCTGTTTCAAACAAATGCACACTTCACATAACCTCACTTTGTCTCGTGTTTTTTTTTCTTCCGCTGATTAATGTCATAAACTGGGACCGCTTGTCAGCCTGTCATCGCCTTTGTCTTCCTCGTTGGTGCCTTAACAAGGATCCGCCCCCCCCCCCCCCGCCGCAGATGGAAGCAGCCAGAATCGCTACAGCCCTCAATTCTCCAAGTATTAGCTGATGACGCATAATGACAGTAATGAATGTGGCGTCTTTCCCTCCTCACTTCAAGTCCCCCGCAGACCAACTCCATTCTCGCTCTGACATTCATCAAGCTCAAGTCGAAACCGTTAATTTGTCTCAGCATTAGTTCACAACGAGAGAAGATCTCGGGGCTGACCGGTGCGTCCAGCAGCGTGAACGCGGCCCGTGTCACGGCGGGCTGAGAGAACACTTAGTGGGGAGATTATTTATGGCCTCCATCTTTTTTATCCTCTTGTTGTCCAAAGGTCACTCGTCCCAAAGGTCCACTTCACAACTGAGACTTCCTGTCTCAGTTTAAAACTGGTGTGAGCAGTGATGAATCCGTTCCATCTGAATTTAAAGCACATTTTAACAGAATTTCAAGAAAATAATCTAAATAAAACATGAAGGAATGCTTGTACGTAGTTCCTTGTTGTTGAAGCTATGACATCATTGCTGGTGACATATTTCAAAGACCATTTGCAAACCAGAAGTTCATGTCAAGAGAGGGATTCACACTGCGGATGAATCGAGCCATGGTATTCTGAGGACTCACTAATCCGCCGTGGAGCCCTGCAGTGCAGCTGATTTGGTGGAGAATGACATTAAAGGATAATACCACTTCTGTCGTAGAACGGACCTCAGTACATCGATCACAATACTCTGCTAAAGTATACTTTTGAGGTACCTGCACAGTACTAAGAGTATCTCCATTTGATGCTATTGTATACTTCTACTGCACTACATTTCAGTGAGAAACATTATAGATCAAATGTTTATTTCACAGCTTGTTTCATTAGTTACTTTTTCAATGTTTCCTGCTGGAATCTGATTTGCTTTAGCTCTGGCCGACTCTCAGCTGGCACGAGCCTGATTGGTACGGAGCTGGTGCAAAGAAAGCAGATCGCTCACTCGTAAGCTACGTCACTCATCGCTTCATAACGATTGTTTTGTTGTAGCTGATGATGGTAGAAGAGCGAGATATAGGAAGTGACAAATGTTTGCGCTGATAAATGATATGATAACGTGACATCGGGTTGGTGCATAGCCTCGCGTACTGGCCGATACACAATCCAGCATTTCAGGCTGCACTTGAAGGCATTCAGGATACTGGTATCGCTATCAGAACAGCTCTTCTGGTCGCAGTGAGATAATAATACGGGCCAGATTTCAAGAACAACTGGATGCAAAAGCATCTCTCCAAAGCTTTCCAAAGAATGCACATACAGCTATTGTCTTGCCCCAAAACTTGCAAACGGCTAGGATTGTCTTTTGGCAAAGTGTACACTGAACAACACAGAACAGCCAGAATCACCGCAAATTATCGACTGCAAAAAAAAAGGTGGCACAAGGTCATCACCATCATCACGCAAAGGACTCCCCAAGAGCTCAGGCAATGAGCCATAGACTTGGCCCAAATTGAATTAACCTGGAGGAAAATGGGATGATTATAAACTCATTAAATCAGAATTTAATGAATGATTTTGTTTCCATCGGAGCACGGTCTGAGCGAGGCCTACCTGATCTCGGAACCCCCCCCGGCTTGTTGATAGACAAACAGCAGTGCGACTCTAATCGACGGGCCAAAACGCCGCCGTGCTTTCAATGTCTGCTGAGCGGACGGAGGAGAACAACGCGTTCCTAATTGGGCACCGAAGAGTCAGACCATGCGCTAATCCTCCCCGGTAACTTCAAGGTTCATTTGCTGCTGTTTAATACCAGTGATGTGATGCGGTGTATTGTTGTGTGTGTGTTCTCATACTTTCCACATTCCACACAAACACACAAAGGCACTTAGGGAAATGAGGAGGGAAGACGAGCGCCGGAGCGAGAGGAAGTAATTGTCTGAACACGAGAGAGATGTGAGGGAGAAAGACGAGTTTTTTCATTCGCTTTTCTCCCCTCACAGACAGACATGCCGAAAACATCGGTTGGGAGCGTCGTCTTAATCAGGGTGGTCTTTTTCTGCCAAAAATCCAGAACAGGACTTCAGACCGGAAGACTGGTGTTCGACACGCACTGTGGTTTTATGGTAGTGGGTTTGTTGCCTAAACCAACTGTTGGTGGTTTTGTTCCCTAAACCCAACTGTTAGTGGTTTTGTTCCCTAAACCCAACTGTTAGTGGTTTTGTTGCCTAAACCCAACTGTTTGTGGTTTTGTTGCCTAAACCCAACTGTTGGTGGTTTTGTTGCCTAAACCCAACTGTTTGTGGTTTTGTTGCCTAAACCCAACTGTTGGTGGTTTTGTTGCCGAAACCCAACTGTTTGTGGTTTTGTTGCCGAAACCCAACTGTTGGTGGTTTTGTTGCCTAAACCCAACTGTTAGTGGTTTTGTTCCCTAAACCCAACTGTTAGTGGTTTTGTTGCCTAAACCTAACTGTTAGTGGTTTTGTTCCCTAAACCCAATTGTTGGTGGTTTTGTTGCCTAAACCCAACTGTTAGTGGTTTTGTTCCCTAAACCCAACTGTGAGTGGTTTTGTTGCCGAAACCCAACTGTTTGTGGTTTTCTTCCCTAAACCCAACTGTGAGTGGTTTTGTTGCCTAAACCCAACTGTTTGTGGTTTTGTTGCCTAAACCCAACTGTTGGTGGTTTTGTTGCCTAAACCCAACTGTTTGTGGGTTTGTTGCCTAAACCCAACTGTTGGTGGTTTTGTTGCCTAAACCCAACTGTTTGTGGTTTTGTTGCCGAAACCCAACTGTTGGTGGTTTTGTTGCCGAAACCCAACTGTTTGTGGTTTTGTTGCCGAAACCCAACTGTTGGTGGTTTTGTTGCCTAAACCCAACTGTTTGTGGGTTTGTTGCCTAAACCCAACTGTTGGTGGTTTTGTTGCCGAAACCCAACTGTTGGTGGTTTTGTTGCCGAAACCCAACTGTTTGTGGTTTTGTTGCCGAAACCCAACTGTTGGTGGTTTTGTTGCCTAAACCCAACTGTTTGTGGGTTTGTTGCCTAAACCCAACTGTTGGTGGTTTTGTTGCCTAAACCCAACTGTTTGTGGTTTTGTTGCCTAAACCCAACTGTTGGTGGTTTTGTTGCCGAAACCCAACTGTTGGTGGTTTTGTTGCCTCAACCCAACTGTTTGTGGTTTTGTTGCCGAAACCCAACTGTTTGTGGGTTTGTTGCCTAAACCCAACTGTTGGTGGTTTTGTTTGCCTAAACCCAACTGTTGGTGGTTTTGTTGCCCAAACCCAACTGTTAGTGGGTTTGTTGCCTAAACCCAACTGTTTGTGGTTATTTTAAGGCCAACGATGATGTTTTTCAGTAACCTAACTGAGTGTTTTTGTTGCCTTAACTTTGCTCTTGATTTTAACGTAATGTCATCCGTCCGTACGTCGTAAAGTTGTACTGAGCGACCATTCTTGTCCCTGTAAACAAAACGAATAGATTGTATTTCGTGACTCTTTCATGAACTGCTGTCAGACTGTGTTGAATACTCTGACTGTATGTTGTGATACCTGGCTGCCCAGGTTCACTTGAGAGGCAGGTCCCAGTCTCCCAGGTCCCAGGTTTCTTAGTCTTGTTGCCTAAATAATTAAAACCACAACATGACCTATCATTTCCTTCATCTATAAATTACTAGAAACAATGTTAACTATTCACTACTCACATTTTAGTTCACTGTCCATTTGACATCATGAAATTTCTTTTTTTAATGAAACCCTTTGCAATGAATCACAAAACATTCTAAAATGTTATGACTTATATCTAATTGTGTTAATGGTCTTTGTATGTGTAGTGACTAATCCAAAAACTGCACAGCTGTTCCTGCTGTAAGTAGAACACTTTTCGGTGTAGGACGGATGAATAATCATTTTTCAAAAGGCTTTATATCCAATCTAAGAGGAGAAGGTCTTTTTCCTCTGACTGTCGACGTTCAACATCTCTAACGTATTAAGTATCCGGTCTGTAAAAGGGCTTCTTCCAACCAAGGACGTTCTTTTACCCTAAGCAGGTATGACATTTTCAAGAAGTGGATGTTTCCTTTTGGAACAAAAGGTGATGTGGGATGGGATACATGAGACCGGCGTGTTCATCATTACTGTGTGGATTTAACAGTTAGGTGGTATTGTGTGGTCACAGAGAGAGAGTCACTGGTTAAAGCCACACCACAGCTATCGATCTGCAGCCGTGTGTACATTAGAGATTCTTTACCTTAAAGACACTACGAGAAAGTTTCATTTCATGTTGGTTCTGGCGCCCCCTGTGGACTAAAGCGGTAGTGTTTCTAAGCACCAGAGTCCCTTCAGGAAACCTCTCATTTCACTGCAGCAGGGTCTGACAGTCTGCCCCTCTCCGTCCTGGTTCTCCCGGGCCTCCCTTCCCTCCGTCCTGGGTCTCCAGCAGCGTGATGTCGCTGTTGGCTCCCAGCGGGGACCGGAATAGTCCGAGCTAAAGGACTTTCTGGGGAAACTGAATGTCGTAAATAGTTTTTTCTGATTCCCCCGGGGAATTGGACCCGAAGTCAGGGATTTAAAGTAACTACATAGAAATAGCCAATCCACTCTCTGAACGTCTTGTTTACTTGTGTAGATCCTATCGAGGTATCGGTGAGCAATGTAATGATTCACAACCATTTAAAAGTTCCACACTGTAAGAGAAACCTTACATCTTCATCCTCCTCCGTTTCTGCCGTTCATTATGAATGTTATTAGCTTTAGGATAATCAGATCTAGTCACAATGAGTTAGTGTTTGACATTTTGGAAGGGGTGTCCTTGACCATGATGCAATGAATAGCCCTCTGCAGTGTTTCCATATTAAATATGAATGTCCCCCCGCAGCTTGCATGTGTATTGCAGAAGGCTAGTTGTGTATGCGTTGTTTGCCGTGTGGATTTCCCTGTAGGGACAATTAAGTTTGAACTTATCTTGTTATTTTGTGTTTTTATGAAGTCTCTTGGCTCAGCACCAGGTGGCCGTGTTAAAGAGAGTGCAGTAACACGGTGAGGTGAGATAGAAGGTCTGCGTCTCGTTCTCAGATTAAATCTGCCACGACCTCCAGCGAGCTAATGCAGAACGGCTGGACATGAATGAACAGCGGTCGCAGGACGGATGTGAGGTTTTTACTTCGCATGTGACGCTTTCCATCATTAGAAACTTCTATCAGGCCGCGTTGCGCTCTTATTTTGCTCTGTCTCGGTGAGTCACTGCTACGTGCTGTAGAGGTGGCTTGGAATATGAACCATCCTGTCAGTAGTCATTTATCTGAATCAGAAGGGGAGGGGGGGGGGGGACGCCCAGTTCTCACTCGCGATGCGTCACATGCCGACGCTTGGCCAGTGCCCCTCGGCGTCTGAAGGCGACGCACGGAATCAGCCTTCAGCGTCTGCATGCGACGCACCAGGCTTCCGACGGACTCTCAAAGACTTTCACCTCTTTGTGTTTAAAACCGAATCCACTGTGAGTTAGGTTTGAAGAAGGGTTTCTTACTCCTGGAACAGAAGCAGGAAGTTGAGCTCGACTCTATTTGTGAGAGACGGTCAGCGTATTGTCCAGACAACCGTGCAACTAACAATTACTTTCATTATCAATTCATCTGCAGATCATTTCCTCGAGTGCTTTGTTTCTGTAAAATGTCATAAAACTGTGGAAATAAAATGCCGGACTGAGTGTCCTAAAGTCGGAGGTGACATCATCAGCTTGCTTGTATTCTCTGACCAACAGTCCAACAGTCTATCAGCCGACGGCAGCGACGTCTAAAGGCCGTTCAAATATTCCCTCAAGATGGAAGAACCACAGTTAAGATGAGCTTAAATGAGCTTAAAGCAGTTATTCTGCTCTCCAAAGCCTAAAGGTCCCTTAAACATGTGTATTCCACTAAAGGGCACCAGAGAGGGAACTTCATCTTTTTTTCTCCACGCGAAAGTCTTCCTAGCGGGCACTTAATCACATTTCCTCCATTTAAAGAAACTCTCGGGCCGCATTATCATGTTTTTTTCTACTGTAGGGGCATCCAAGAGGGCACCTTAGTGGCATTTAATTTTTAAAGTGTTAAAGTATAAAAGAATATAGAATTGGCATACTCAAGTAAATTGCCATTTACTGCAGGAATGTACCCACGTTCAGTAATTTAAAGTAAATTTCCTTTGCCACACTCCACCATTTAATTGAATCCATTGAACCAATTACGGGGTCAGTGGATCAATCAGTCTGATAATCATCCCTTCAGTCAACGCTGTCCTCTCTCATCGTCTCTGCGGTTCCTCTGCTCTCTGTGGTTCCCTCAGTTGACTGGTCTGCCACTGCACATTAGCCCCGCCGACACACACACACACACACGCACACACACACACACACACACACACACACACACACACAAACCTTCATGTCAGGACCCACAACAGTTTACTCTGCTCAGGTTGAATACAAACTCTTGTTGACAAAAATGTAAACACAGCATGTGAACATGCTGACAGCAAATGCACTAAGGTGTAACCACAGACACACACAGACACACACACAGTTAATGTTGAGCACAAATCCTCAGCCTGGGATGCATTTATTTCCAACAGTCCTTATCTTGGCTGTTGAACCAGCAATGTTATCATTTGTACTCCTAACATTGTCGGTAATCACTCTGGCTGAGTGTGTGTGTGTCATACAGCGACTACAGCTCACGGTCACTTATCCTGTCATCAGAGAACACACCATTGACTGGAGCTTCTTGGCTCGACGTTATTCACAGCAGCATCGCTCAGCGTGGGTGTATTTGACTCTATGTGATGGTGAATCTCTCAAACAAACGTTACCTCCAGTACGGGATCATCACAGAAATGTCACCAAGCAGGAAAAACGATCTTAACCCGTATGTTGTGTTTGGTCCTCTTTCACAGATCAAAAACGTACAAAAAATGTCTGTGAGGAACTTTTAACTCTTATGAAGAGTCTCACTTCTATACTGACGCTTCTATATGACTCATCTAAGTAAACGGACCGTCGGTGAGACGTCTGTCTCTTTCTATCGAACTGTCACGCTGCTTTGTGTTGGATGTGTGTTGGAGTTGTGAGCCGTGGTTCCTGCTTCCTGCCACCCTGTCGGACCAGCTCCGGTGTTTTCTGCGTTAGTCGCAGAGCCAAATGAAAACTGCATTCTTAATTTGGATGGCGGATGGTAATTTCTCCCAGGAGAGTGAAATTAACCGTCAACTCCAACCGTACAACAACTTTTCCCATCCAGCACGCCTCGCAGCCAGATAACGAGCGGATAAACACCAGGGAGGACCGTTGTGTTCAGCTGAGGCATGCAATAAAGAAACGGCAGGAGGATCCCGAGGATTAGGAGGGAAGGTAATTCAATCAGCAGCAGCCGGCGTCAATGTGCCCCTGAGCAAGGCGTGAAACCCAAATGTAAAAACAGATCTGCTCAGCGGTGAGGACTGTGGTTTGACTTGGCAGCGGGTTGCCCCTGACAAACTTTTAAAAGCTTTATTTTGATTTTTTCATGAGCCCTTGTTTGCCCTTTTTTATGGATTTCACATTCTGGCAGACAACTTGATTTATCTTGATGTCTGTCCAAAGCTTGCGATTATTGCTGGGGAGCAGTGGCAGCCGCCCAACGATGCCAGAACAAAGCCCGGAGCTGGGTCGTCATGCTGTGTCACTGTACATGAACCAAATGTATTGTTTGAGTATTATTTCACAAATTAACTGTGACCTCAAATTCAGTCGGATACTCACCAAGAGTCCTGGAGATATACGACATTAACAACAGCTATTCGTTAGCATGTTAGCATCGTCATTGCGGGCACGTTAGCATCATACACTGTATTTAAAAATGGACAACATGACAGCCCCCTAAAAAGGGAAGCTGGTCGCCCCCTGGTGGTGGGCTGCAGTATAGGTCACAAACCCCGCCCCCTCCACTTCAACATATGAGACAAACAAAAAAAAATCTATATATTTTTCTCTGTTATTTTAGGGATTTCGTGTCACGCTGATGTATGTTCAGGTGCGTTTTGGTTTGGATTAGTTATTTGATCCTGTAAAAAGGAGAAAGCTGCGGTTCTTTTGCGCTAACCAGCTGTGGCCTTGCGCTTGCTCACTGATTGGTTCGGGTAGCGCTGTGGGCGGGACTTCGGTAGTCAAAAGCGCAAGATGACAGCTCTAGTTTCAAGTCTTCTTCAATACAGCATGATGTTCATTTAGTACATTAAGAGTTTGAGGTGCAGCACGTTGTGTCATGGTACAAATGAAGAGTTGTCATGACTGAAAGTTGCAACACGCTCTGCTGTGATGAGCATCTGCAACTGGGTCAGGGAGGCGAGGACGAGGGGAGACAGGCCGAACATTGATGGAGATGGAGGGAGAGAGAAGTGAGTGGGGGGGGGGGGGGGGGGGTGGAGACGGGGTGAGAGTTAAGTTTGCCAAATGCTCGAATTCGTCTCAGCTCCATTTTGAGCGCCCTGTTTCTGCCGAGTCGAGCGGTTCCACCGGAGTGCGACCCAAATTTGTGTCTATTTGCTGTGTTAATGCTGACGCGGTGTGATTGTAAGCTGCAGCATCTGTTGCTTTTCTGCAGACGGCTGCCCTTAGGGCAGGCGGCTGCATGCTAATAATACCGCTAATAATGACCACAAAGCAAGCAAGCATAGATGGCAGAGGAGAAGGGGGCAAACGGGAGTAGAACGAATAAAGAAACAAGGAGGAGGAAGGAACAGTGAGGGGGAGGGGGGGTAGAAGAAAGGATGCAGGGACTCGGGGAGAAAAATAAATGAGGGAGGACAGGAGAGGGAGGACAGGAGAGGGTTAGAATAGTTAGCATCATTGAGATAATGATGACAAAAACAAAACCATTCAGCGATGTTGGGTTCTCTTCCGTGCTCCGTCCCTCTGGAGGTTTCCCATCAATGCAAATGCCCCTCAGTGATCTTTGCAGCTAACAACGGAAAGTGTGGACTTTGTGAGGCCTTTAAGGCGAGTGGGTCCTAACTTCAGTTAGTGAGAGAACAGGTACACTGAGCTGCAAGTCTTAACGACAAACCTCCATCATGCAGATGCTGTGAACATCCCGTCCTTGCCAGGAGGCTGCAGGCTGAGCCATGATGGCAGCTTACTTTAAGAGTATCTCTTATCATCTGCATGTATTTAGCCGTATTCAGCAGATCTCCAGAGGAAGGAAGAAGATGGAGGCAAAGCGACAGTGTAAAAGTGTATGAAGACATAAATCATGTTGATTATTGATCATATTGTTTCCAAGTGTTTTCCAAGTAGAATGAAGCCTTTAGTGTCTCCGGAGGGAGCTGTGTGAACTCCAGTGATGTCCCTTTATGGGTCCGAAGATGATAAGTTTAAAAAACAAATCTGTGGATTCGGAAAGTAGTGAGACGTCTGTTGTCCACGTCTCATCTCAGACGCTCGAGGCTGCAGACTGCATCAGCCAGCTACTTGCATCGCACACCACAATCTCCAACCTCAACCGTCAGCAGGCGAGTTGCACTCTGGGTAATGTAGGCGGCACGTTTTGCAAAGGAAGAAGAATTTGTGGAGTAAAAATGACAATCTCTGGTTCTGCTGCACCGACTTTGATTCTTCGAACTCTTTTAAACTCTCCATCAAGAGTCTGACAGTGTTATGAAAGTGTTACGTTAAGTCAGTGGAGTACAACGGACTCGCCTCCTCTCCCTAACGGCTACATCACCCATGATGAAATATTAAAATGGGGAAATGATTTGGAAGATTGGGAACCAGAGTGGAATTCAAATCTAAACTCTAAACGGTACAAAACTGCCATGTCAGATCAGTCCGATCGCAGCAGCGTCCCGTCACCAACAGGTCTCAAATAAAAGGGCTGATGGAGAATCCTGCAGCAGCTGATCTCCTCGCTCAAACCTCCCCCTCAATTTCCGGGTCACCCGAGAGGCGAGGAGGCGTGAAATGAGACAAACGAGAGGCCGCTGAATTAGCCGAAGATCAAAACGAAGACTGTGTTTGTTCCCCTCCAAGATGAAGAGTGCCATGCATGAAACAAAAAAAATAAAATAAAAAATGAGTCACTGCTGTTGTCTAACTGTTTTTGTTTCCTGTTTGTATTTTAAGCAAAATGATATCATTCAAGTTTGCCAGGAGGCCAACTGAAAGAGCAGCCCTAAACCCTCAGTGGGCTGAGCATCAGGAGGATTATTGGCGACATCGAGAGGCAGCTCTGCCTTTTGGAGATAAAGGATGAAGAGGAAGAGGAAGAGGAGGAGGAGGAGGAGGAGGAGGAGGAGGAGGAAAAAAAAAGAAGAAGAATTGTCCGGATGTATTTGAAGTCATCGTCGAGACAAAGGCACCCACTCGTGGAATGCAGCCCTGCCGATTTTATTATGCCATCAATTCCGTGTGTCAATGCTTCCACACCCCACTTCCTGCCCCCCCCCCCTCCCCCTCCCCGCTCCACCCCATCTGCCCTCTCCGTCTCCACGCAATATTATCACATTCCCTCTGTTCTTTTATTTTTATATTTCCCCCGGTATTAAAGCGATTTATCTTCCGCGTTACATTTCTACAGTTGCGAATTAATTATAGATCACAGCCGTATCGCACGGCTCGGCTCCATGCAGACGGCGGACACGTTTGTATGTGTGTGTGTGTGTGCGTGTGTGTGTGGGTGTGTTTTCTATCATTGTCACTTTGGTTCTCTGCAGTGGAACCATCCAGAAAACCAGGTACACAGCCAAACAAGTACATCATGTCAGAGAAGCAGCAGACCCCCCGGTCTCCTTCTCAGGCTTCGTAGCACAGCTCTGATATTTTCATGTGTCTGAAATGTGACAATGTAACAATCACTATGAGTTTAATCTCTGCTTGTATCTCGATATATGTGTCTATGGATGTGCACGTATCCATTGTTCGACGTGTTGATTCATGCAGGATATATAGACTGACAAATGGCACGATATTGGAAAATCAGAAATAATGACTTTCTCATGGGTTTCCCAGCGGCTCTCCCGGGAGTGATATCAGAGTGAGTCATATGAAAATAAAGCTGCTCCTGAGCTCAAAGACGAGATCATTGGACGGTTCAGAAGTTGCTTTCTCACAAATGAAAACATTAAGATTAATTGATTTAAACATTCAGTTGAAATGAAACAAACCGGTCGTTCACACAGGAGACCTCTGTTCGTGTAAAACCAGAAGTCAACGTTGATTTATTTGTCACTCGACATCCGTACTTAAGTAACACCACCGAGTTATTTTAACCCAAACCACGATCTTTTCCGAAACCTAACGACGTAGTTCTGTTACCTAAAGTTGTTTACTGTGAAGACGGAAGTTTATTTTGAAAAGACTGTATAAATGGAACGAGTGCTGGACTTTCATAGGTAAACGCAAAAAATATTTGTAACTTTTTCGTGAGATGAACCGTTGCGCTACAGCGCTAGAGGGCACCAAATCAAACATACTGTCCCTTTAAGTATTCAAGAATAAAATCCACTATATAGAGAGACGGATGGACTTTGATTGGCTATACTGAAAAAATGCTGAGAATAATTTGATTTCATGAAAATCGGAAGGATTCATGATCCAAAAACATATTTCACAGAAGTTCCTCGGCTGGTGCGACATTCAGGTTTGTGTATCAAAAATCAGACGAAGACAAACTGAGGTCAGCATCAGTGTGACGGATCAGCTGGATCGACGGATCGCCCTTTTCTCTAGTGCGACAGGAAGCGGCGCGCTGAGCGGCGCGCTGAGCGGCGCGCTGAGCGGCGCGCTGAGCGGCGCTTACGCGGCCACAGCATACAGAAGGCAATTCCACTGACGTCTCATTGCCTCTGAATTCATGCTTCTGTAATGACTGAGACGCTGCACCGCCGCTACAGAGGCCGAGCCCTCGGAGCGACACGTGCGCCGCTGTATCCGCCGCTTTATTGTGATTCCGACTGTTGGTTTGTTGTCACTTCTGGGTCTTATCTGTCAACGATATGCGTTTCTTTCGCTCACCTGCGCTTGGTGGCGGCTCTCTTTGTGACTCTGTGCGAGTGCATACCAAATGACTGGAATGTAAATGTGATTGCGCTCACCACACGCAGAGAGAACAATTGGCCCCACGGTTTGCATGAAACGCCTTCATTTGTGGAAGCGAACAACACCCTTGGTGTTGGCAATTGCTGGAATAAATGTTCCGAAGCAATTTCACACGTCAGTCAGTTGACTTTGCTGTTTCTGTTTCCCTGTGCACCGTGAGGCTCTGTGGTGGGAGAGAGGAGCGTAGAGAATACGACATGTGACCAGACGGTCAGGCGTCAGAGCCCCGCCGTTTACAACATCGTGTCCCGCTGAACCGTGATTTAGAATTACATCGATGTAAAACTTTGCTTTCTCAACTAATGTTGGCTTGAACATGTCTTTGATACGTTACACACACAAACCCCAGAAGAAATGGACTGGAAAAAATGCCAAATGACCAGTTTATTAGGTTAATTCAGTTAAGTGGCGCAATTTCCATTTTTTAAATCGTATTTCTGCACACCCAGTTTTCCAGACCGTCCAGCCCCCATAAGCCACGTGATGTAGATACCTGTCCTACCGCATTGGTTGAAATTGTATAGCTGCAACGTTTCCTCATAAAACGGTTTGTATATCTCACGAAAAGGTTACTCCTCATTCCACTACGACAGTCCAGCAACACGCACCAATACCTGCTCGTTACATGCATACAGATTTTCAAAATAAACTTCCGTCGTCACAGGAAACAACTTCGTGAGGTTTAGGCAACAACACTACTTGGTTAAGTTTCGGAAAAGATCGTGGTTTGTGTTAAAATAACAAAGTAAATAAGTTATTTTTACTGAAGTGCAGAAGTTACATGAACAACGGCCTCCTGGCTCAAAGACCCTTTCTTGTTTGACCCACATGCCCCGTGTTGGTTTTTAGCGTGTTTCTATACTTCCTGCTTCACGATTATGTGGATTACGTACAAATAGATTTTTGTGGGAATTACAGCACATTCATTTTTGCAGCTATCTGAAAAGCTCTATAAGAACTTAGCAGCAAATGCTTCATTTTTTGTAATGAATGTTGTTTAAAAGAAGAAAACAGTCTTTGGATGCAGATGTTTTGCAGAGCAGTGGAGCCTTCACATCCCCTGCAGTGTCACTCATGTATGAGCTTTAAATACTGTCTGCTGTTAACAGTATGAATGGCACTTTCATACAATCTGTCTTCACATCACGTGGCTTGTTTCCCTCTAAATTAAAGTGAAAACACGCGGTGAGGCGTCAGATCTCCGTCATCATCTTGTTGCCACGCCAGCAGCTCAGACTGCAGCAGTCGCTGTTGAAGCTCATTAAAGCCACAGCTAAATATTGTAAAAGCATGAGAATATTCTCCCGAGCCGGTTGAGTGGAAAAGCCCGACTCTGCAGCGGCTTTATGATGTAGTGTTTCATCTCTACCGCATAGCGGGTTTCCTTCTCCTCTTTACTAAAAAACCCTCCTGCTGGCAGCACACAATCCAGCAGCTTCTTCTCTGCTGCAGCGGCTGTTCTTTGCTCCATGCTCACTGTTCATCCTGCCTTTTGGAACTGATACTTAAAATGTAGCATGACTTGAAATGTAAATGTAATGTGGGACTCGTATCTCTGCCTGTATATGATCCATCATATCACTTCTAGTCTCCTCTATGACGCTTATGATGCTCAGGTTTAGTTCCCACTGTGTCATAGATGTCTGTGGTCATATTAAAGCTCATGGTTTGTGGTGGTTTTAAATGTTGAACGTGATTGTGCAGATCTAATCCTGTCTGTGTGTGGAACGCTAGTGATGGAGCGTGTGGCACGCTGTAATGGACTGTTTGATACTTGTGGCTGTAGGTTCTGGTGGACACGAGAGAGAATGCAAGTTTTAAGACATGAAGCATCGGCTTCACTACTAGAATTTTGCGTCCTTAAAGATTTGGTGCGTTAGTAGTGGAGTTGTTCTGATGCAGATACCAGTATCAGAAATGCTTCCGACGCAGCCTAAAATGCTGGATCGGGTTTCGATCAGGCTTTGCCTTGTGTGTTCTGTGTCTTTGTGTAGCTTCACCCTCAGCACCAGTCTAACTCCCTTCATCTGTCCCTGATCAGTAATCAAGCACTCCCTCATCAGATCAACTCTCCTCACCTGTTCAAGTCACCTTATGAACCCTCTCAGTCACTCACTGCCAGGTCTTTGTTTGTGTTCATGTCTCTCTGCCCGTTTCTGCTCGTCCTGTTCCCGGTTTCCCCGTCTGCCTGCCCTGCCTCGTTTCCCGCCGGATTTTCCCCCTCGTCTCTTGTCTTGTGTGGTAAATATTCCCTTTGTGTTTAATAAAACGCCTGCTTCACGCTACTCTGCGGTTGAGTCCTCCATCATGCCCCGTGACAAAACCATAACAGATTTGAGTTTTTAGAAGTAATTCAAACAGGTTTCTAATGTGTTTTGGACATCAAGGTACCACTTAAACGTAAATTGCACTCAAGCGGTTTCGAGTTTAATATTCATCTTTGTCCCCACTGCAGTTTGAATGTTATGAAACAAATTTCATGAATAAAAATGTTGGCTTTTGTGAGGCCCTTCACCTGAACCTCCCACAGTGCTGGAACGCATAATCGCAAAAAATTGTGCTGCAGGCGAGTTTGGCTCGGAAAAATGAACGTTGGCATCGAGTGTTCGGCGGCTCAATTATGCGTCGCTCCGACCGAAAGTGAAAAGATTCTGTCATCCTGTCAGCCCGCGTTCGACATCACCGCCTACATGCGTGCGGACCACTTGAGTGCTACCTGAAAGGATACGTCGTGTGCACACGAGACTCATCGTAACGCTGTTCTGCTCGTCTTTGAAGAAAAAACATGCTTGTGTCAGAAATTAATATTCCATTTTGATGTGTACTCCAGGGAGTTCAGCCTTTTCTGTTTTTAGTACCTCTGCGGCACTTGTTGTAAATTTCTTCTTCAGGTCTTTCCTTCGTTATCTTTCTCCTCTGTAACTTCCACACAAACAGAAATTTCCAATTCTGCAAGGATGTTGTTGTTGACAGCAGGGAGACATAATTTGCCAGCATGTCTGATATCTTTATTTTTTTTAAGGCACATGACAGTTAAGTAATATGGTGTCCACGAGCGAAACCTGCTATTAGTGTCTTTCTTGTCATAGTTGTCCAGCTGGAGACAGTGACTCATTGAAACGAGGAGGAGGGAGGGAGGGAGGGGGAGAGGGAGGGAGGGCTGGAAGAGGAAGACACGACTGCAATAGAGAAAGATATTTTCTCATTTGTGAAGCAGTCACAATAACTTCAATTACAAACAAACATATGCATCAGAAGCATTGTCTGCAGCCATGCTAGCAGCTCTGTGAGGCTGGACATCTTTCTCATTAGCAGCAACGCTGAGGCTGCTGGGAATGTCTTCAGCTCTACAGCCGGTTGGTCATAAATCAAAGTGTTGGACACATTCAAATGTTGACCTGATGCCGGCGCTGTGATGGAAAGTTCAGGGATCACCAGAGTTATGTTAATTCACCCTGAAGTGGACGAGTGTCGCAAATTCCACAACAATCCATGCAATAGCCAAAAATGTCAACAGACATTAACTCTGCTTTTTGATATTAATAACATCTCTTTCATGTTTTACAGTAAAACATGCATTTGGCTCTCAGTGATTCAAAGGTGATGTATTTCCATTATGCAACACAGGGACGCACAACGAAAAAGCATCATCGGGAAAACATCGTCCATCAACTTTCCATATGTTTGCCAGGTCTCTGTAAAGACGTGGGCTCAACAGTCAGAGACCGCCCCTTGTTTGCCTGAAGTCTGACTTCAATCCTTTGCATTGTCCCGTGACCTCAGAGCGCCAGGTGAACAATCGCAATTACTCATGAAGACGTTAGGAAACGGGAAGTAATGAATGGACCATCCGTCCATCTCAACATGAACAAACTTACAAGCGTCACACGCACCGCGTCATCTGCTTTCCCATCCCCAGATCATCAGATATGAACATCAGAGCCTCGCACTCGCAATGTCAAATGACGCCGATCTCAAGCTAAACCAACACTTCACGTCCGTCTGGTCGGAGTTACAGAACGTCTAAATGGAGAAGAGCTCGCTTCAGGAGTTTTGTTCCTTCTGATCGCTCTGCCTCGCTGACACTGTCGTGAGCTGCTAATTGACTGAAAACATGACGGTTTTGTCTTCATCTGCATGTTGCCATGTGTATAGCTGTATGTTTTTGTGCACCGGCTGTGCAACGAAGTATCCCTCTGGGACAATAAATCTAAAACTAAGTAGGAGACAGAAGGGAATGGTGTGGAGGCGACGAGCAGACATGTTTGACTGGTTATTAGCGCTGGGGGTGTTTGTGTCAGAGCTGTTTTGGATTGGACGTCCTCCTCTGACACATCACATGTCCTCACCTTTTAATTGGACTGTCACGCCTCTGACCACCCCCCCTCGGGCGTGTGCTGCCGCTGCTGGACGGGTGCCCGGCCGCGTTACCTCACACAGCAAAGGCCGAAAAATTATCTTGGGGAATTATAGAAAAGAACACGTTTCCCATCTGCTTCTCGCCGTGAAGTCGAGGTGGCTGAGGTGATGCATGCTTCTTGTAACGCTGCACTCAACTCACACTTCAATACTAACCTGAGTTACTAGTTAATCATACGCCGGTCAAATCAGTGGATCAGGGTCTCAAAATGTCTCTGGATTCAAGCGACATCTTATCTTTCGATAATCGCATCTGACAAACCAGAAGTCGTAAAATGCGTTTTTATGAATCCTGCTGCTTTTCT
Organism: Ophthalmolycus amberensis; assembly: GCA_024529925.1. Classification (NCBI taxonomy): domain Eukaryota; kingdom Metazoa; phylum Chordata; class Actinopteri; order Perciformes; family Zoarcidae; genus Ophthalmolycus; species Ophthalmolycus amberensis. Next base: position 472,957 of record JAFEUB010000060.1, read on the forward strand.
TGGCATTGATCTGCACAAGTTGTTGCATAAAGCATAGACTGTATATAAGAAGTGGCTTTTTGCAACCATTGAACGGAAGTTATACCATGTTTAAGATAGCATACCCATATTTGGATGCAGAGGAGTGACGTAGAGATGCCAAATAATGCTCTGGTAGTGATTAATAAATCAAGAGAGAAGTAGAGTCATTTTCTCATAGACTTCTATACAAGGGGTCGCCCCCTGGTGGTCATTAGAGAGAATGCAGGTTTTAAGACGCTTCACTCGGCAGAACCGGAGGTTGCCGCCTGGTATAGCTACAGATGCTGGATGAGACCAGCCTGTAGTGAGAGGGGAGAATAATCAGCATAGCCCAGTCTTTAGTATCCTCTGTTGACATGTATTTGGTGGAGAAACCTAGCGTGTAACGTTACAAGTGAAACATTACGAGCTACAATTTGCTAGATGATCTAACCACGAAATCTGTGGTCATGCACAGAACCTCAAACACCAAGACATGGACTCGATTACTCGATTGGACTACGATTTGAAACACGCGCTACAAACAGTCCAGTGGTTGTCGACGCCTTTAATAGCTGACACGGTTCTCATTTGGACTTTCAACTGGAGGAATATCAAAATCCAGCATTTTCTGATCATTGATAACTTGCATTGCTGTCATCCCAGACAGATTATTGGTGCACAAAAATGCATTTCAGAAACACACCCTGCACTGTGAGCTGAATGTTAAAAACAGCATCGCAACATTTCAAACGTCTTTAAGTCTCATCTGGTTTGTTGGGAAACGATGAATCGTACAAACACGCCGGCATCGATCCCACATCCACGCACCGCCGTGTCCTCTCCCCGACCTCTTGCTCTGCACTCTCTCCTTCAACCAAACAGAGAAATGACAAATTAGAATAAAAGCTTCATGGAACCCCTCTCGCCGCACGGACTCCATGCTACACATGTGATTCGTGGGAGTCCTCGTTAATGCTTTGCTGTGTTGCTGAAATTAATAGTGAGGAAATGTTTTAGTCCACCATCTGGAAGGCTGATAGGTCATGCATCAACCGCAGCGTGGGGGGGGGGAACTCATTAAAAAAGCTCCTGTAAGGAAACTAATGTATGAATTAATTTTACAGTGACATTTATGTTAAGAGAACATCCAACGAAGGCTCGCTTGAAGTGTCTTTTAATTTGACGTTCTTCTGAAATGTCCCAAGTGTGACTTGATACATATTCGTATGTATTCATTTGACTCCGTTAGAAAAACAAGAATGTCTCTCTCCAGAAATCATGACTGGGATGATGATCCCTTCCACTGTATTTTGAACATGATTTCTGGAAAGAGGCATTGCTGCGGAGTGTTTCCAATCTATTTTTAGCGCGATGAGTGCCACAAGCCAAGTGCAATATATATATATGTATGTGTGTGTGTGTGTGTGTGTATATGTGTGTGTGTGTATATATATATATATATATATATATATATATGCTGTGTCTCAGTGGTAGAGCGGGTTGTCCTCGAACCAGTTCGATCCCCAGCTCCTCCTGCAGACTCGTTGGACAGACTGAGACGCTGTGGTAGATGGAGTCATCTTCAATAACGCTGCGCTGTTATTTTTCAATGATGGCAGAATGAGTAGAGTTGGAACCAAGAAATCATATTGTGTATTGGTTTTATATACTGTGTGTGTGTGTGTGTGTGTGTGTGTTTGGGGGGGGGGTCTACGTCAATGTGGCCTCGGGCAAGACACTGAACCAGAAGTGTGTGTGGCTGTGAATGCTTCGTTGGTCCTGATGGTCACTGTGTGAATCTTTGCTTTGGTGTGAGTGTTGAAGATATCGGAACATTGAAATGATGTAACGCATATTAAACCAGACGAACTGGCAAGTCTCACTTGCCTGAATGGAAAGGACGATAGACGATGTGTTCAGTGTTTCTTGCAGACGGACGTACAGACTCTGCTGCTCTCTCTGACTTCAAAGCTAATTGGGGGAAATAACGGATCACGAAAAGACAAATCTCTCTAATAAATCAAGTGGTTTGTGTTGTTCAGACCGAAACATGTATTTTTTTTAACCAGATGGTGAATCAGAAAACGAGTAAAATATCAAAGTTGAGTTTAATTTGTGCTCCAGTCAAACATAAGACGGTAGAGAAGCACAAAGACCTTTGTGGTAAAGATGCAAATATGACTTTACGGATTGAATGCAAAGTGCAGGTATCCACTAAAAGAACAAATGACTTGAAGAAGGGGGAGTGAATGAAAACTAAATTAACAACAGACGTTTATCACCAACTGCTTCTAGATTTCAACTGCAGGAAGAAGACTTTCCTGTATTTACATGTTTAACGGTGTTTAACATCTGTTCAGGCTCTCTCGCTGGTTTCCTCAACATCCTTTGCCACTGAATGCTCTGACTGAGCGTTACGTCTTCATGCAGCTAGTGACGCTGAACAATAACCGAGGCCGGGGCTCGATGTGTGCAGCTGCAGTAATAAGAGCCGCATGTGGTCAGACAGCTTGCAGCAGCCGTGTCATTGGTGTTTATGTACGGTTTGCACAGCAGTGGTCCCGCTGCAGATCCTACAGCGTGCATCTATTTGTTGATTTTTTGCATTTAGACAGCAGGATTTTAATTTTAGCAGTTGCGGTGACCTTTAACTCCGCCAGTGAGATGAACTACACCTCTGCCTCCTCGCTGTCTCCTGACGCACATTGAGAGCTCGCAGCCGAACACACGGCCGCTGATAGATGGTGCTTTATCGTCACTATACCGCCGGTCATTACTGCAGATCCACACACACAATCATTGTTACAGAGTGAAGTTTAGGACGCCGTGGGCCCTCCCTCTGACAAAATGTTTAAAGATCATATTTGGTGAACGTTTTGGCAAATTGGCACCATTGAATTGATGCTGAATAATCTATTAGCCGCTCCTGTTTGCAGTGTGCCAGTGGATGTCCGGACAACTGTCACTGGATTACATTGAAGCTGAAGGAAACTTAAAAACATGATGATTCTCAGGCAGGTTCAGCAGCGTCGCACAGTATGTGAGGTCAGTTTGACTGAATAATGACAATGAGTGTGATTTCTTTTACTGAAAAACATTTTCTACGGTGGCTTGAATACATGTTTGTGCTGCTTCACCTCGCCGTCAGACAGCTGAAGCGGTTATATTGCTCTCTTCAGAGCCACCAGAATGTCATGTTATCTTTGAGAACACAGGAATGTAAATACAACATCAGTTCTAACCCTTCCAGTTATTTTCAAACTTAGCACTGCTAGCATTGACATTAGTCTTAACCTTATTAAATGGCTTATTTTCGTTTTTTATTTCGTTTATGCTAACGGCTACGTGTGCGTTTCCATTTGAAAAACCCAGAATAGAATGCAGACGGACCCGCCCATGATATGCTTTATATGTGAACAACCAACTTGTCATTGTGTCTTCATGTTCCTGTCATTTAAACAGTTAAAATAATTGGACAAATATAACTTGAATGTAATAATAATTGCTAATTTTACCACGTGAGCCTTTTTAGGGTTTAGAACATTTCCAGCAAGCAAGTAAAAAAAATAAAACACTCGACACCTCATGAAACTCTGCAGTTTCATGAGGAGATCTGCAGGAATGTGAATGAATGAGCACTCGCTGCCCGGCTCACTGCTGCTGTTGTTCCACTGTTGGCATTTCTGCTCAGTCCGTCCTCTTCCACTCCATCTCCCTCTGCTCTCTGGCTGCTCTCGTTGCCGTGCGGGCCGTCTGCCACCTCGCACGGCGGCCGAGCCTTTAACCGCCAATTATCCCCGAAGCAATTAAAGGCAAGCGGCAGTCAGAAGGTGAATGACTACATTAGCTGTGGTGGACTGTGTGGACAGGATAGACGCCGCTAACCCACATAGCAAAGCCCCAGAGGGTGTCGGCGGCACAGGGCTCGTTGGACTCGGGTAGACCAGCCAGATTAGCTCTCAACATCCAGTACACACAATGAAAGCCACTGTTCTTTTGTAGGAAACGGTCAAACACAGAGGAGCTCTCCTGGCACATCGTGTCGATTGATCTTTCTCGGTGTCAGGATGAAAAACAGAGATGTGGCGAGAGGAACATGTGAGGCTTTGGATGGTCGAGTGGATTGGACGAGAACTTATAGGAGAGAGCAACGGACCAAACGGTTAATACGTTGATAAAATGTGCAGGTTTACAAGAAGGATTACGGAACTAGTAAAGAAATGAGTAAAAATCCTGCATTCAAAATCTCACTGACAACTAGTATGAGGAAATTACATATTTAGTTGATTCTGTTGGTCCCTGTCAACAAAAGAGGTGCAGTCTCTGAGCACTGACTCACTGACTCTGTCATCCCCAGGACAAATTCCCACCGGTCACTCCCCCGCACATCCCTTCTATCACACTGGACACTTTCACACTACACTTCATCTCACTGGTCTATCGTCCTGTTACCTGTCCGCTTGTGCACTCGACTTCACTTTATTTTATATTTCACTTTATCTTATATTTCACTTTATTATATTTACTTTATCTTATATTTTCTGTAAATTTAATTTGTTTCTACTTTGCATTGTTGATTGTTGTTAAATGTTACGCACCTCCCGTCATGTCAAATTCCTTGTATGTTCAACATACACTGGCAATAAACGGTTTCTGATTTAGGAACATCTCATTTTACTGCAGCAGGTTCTGACAGTCTGCTCCGCTCAGTCCTGTTGTTTCCACTGATGCCTTTTTATTCATGAACAGCGTAGTTGTTGTAGTGGGTCGAGATGGAGCCAGTTTTAAGTACTTTAAAGCTGCATGATACAGAGAGCGAGAGCATTTTGATTGCCTCTCAACACGGTGACACCTGAGCCACGTAGCTCAAAGCAAACGCTGCTAAAAACACAAAGTAAAAACTACAGCAAACCTGCTGACGGAGCTCAGTGTGTTTACCTGACGGGGAACCAGAGGACGGGTGCTGCACTTCAGTGATGATGCTGTCGGGTTATTGGCTGCAACCGCCGAATGAGAGCAGACATGTGCCAATGTCAACAAAGCAAGACGGAGCTCTGATAAACACACTTCTTCACTCGACATCTTTACAGATACAAGAGTTGTTTGCTGGGCCTTTAAACCTGCAATAATCAACATAACATAACGTCAGCTTTTATGTTGAACTTGTTGGCAAACAGCTGCTCATTTCCACATGGAGTTGGTCTTTGTCCATTATTCTCTCTTGTAGCTCTGTTGTTGGTCTCCACCGCCAACTCCTGAGGAAATAAGTCTCATTGGCTGTTAAATGCTCCACTTTGTTCATCAATCAATCTTTGGAAAACATGTCTGTCAATAATTGAGTCCTTAAATCTAACTCTTCAGTTTCAATCTGGTTGTTCAAGAACAAATGTTTTGAAACAATAAATGATGAATAGATAAAAAAACAGCTTGAAGTCCTACTAAGGACTACCCGAGCCTTCCACTCAGCACTTATTAGTTTGTTTCTGCACTGTACTGTTGCTGTAGTTTATGCTTGTTTAAAAGGAGATGCACTTATGACTTGTGGTGACTCGTAGTTCTCTTGAATACCTATATGTTGAATACACTTACTGTAAGTCGCTTTGGATGAAAGCGTCTGCTAAATGACTGTAATGTAATGTACTATACTTTTCAAAATAGAACTTTAAGGTCTGAATTTCTGACACAAATCACTTCATAAGAGAGAATTATTCTGCCTCTAAAATGCATTGTGTTGTAGAATATTATCATGAAAACAAAAACGTAAGATATGTAGTTGAAGTATGTATTTTTTCTTCTCTTGCCTTGTTTGTGTCTGGCTGCCCTAGCTGCATATGTTCCATCTATACTTGTATATACTGGTGCAAAATGAGTCCCCAACATTCCCCTGCGGTATTTCAGAAGTTGGAGGTTTCCTGATTAAGCTGGTTGTGTTGTTTTGCTGTGAGACACAGAAGTTTGTGAAAGTGCTCTATACAAACAAAGTTTGAAGTTTTTATTATTGCAGTCCCCGATGTCCCCCCCCCCCCCCCCCCTCCAGTTGATCCTCTGGAGCCTCCTATCGGGGGATTCTTTACTGGGCATCGTGGGCGAGACAAATGGAGAGGGCTTTAATCTTTAAAGAGCCAAGCATGCAGCCTGAAGCCATATAAAAAAATAAAAATAACTCTGGCACCATCCAGGCTGCAGCAGAAGAAAGTGATGACCCTCCGCCGCTACAGAAACTAAAACAAACAGCATTGCAATAATATTAACACCGAGGCTCTGCGCACGATTGTCCGCTGAATAACTCCATGCAAGACGTTCGGGGTAAAGGATCTGAACCAAGAAGACCTCAGGAGTAGTTACTGAGTGTCGGGGAGCGCTACTTATGCTTCAGACAGGAAAAGATCTCTCTCAATGTGATATGTGTCTCGTCTGAAGCTTGCTGTCTGGCTCCGAACCCTCCGCGCTCAAAGGACTCGTACGGTTGTTGAGCAGTGGTTCAGCACCGGAGAAGTGAGTGGGTGCTCAACATCGCTCTTCATCCAAAGATCTCCCCAGTGTGCTGACTGGTCCAGCCGCTGACTTCCCGCATTAGTATCTCAGAATGTTCACACCTGTAGTTGAGTCCATTGAGTCCAGACTAAGAGGGGACAGAGATCCATGGGTCACATTTCTTCTGGATTCTGGTCCAGTCCATTTTTCACACTGAGTTTTTTAAAAACAAAGCGAGACTGATTGATTGGACACACAGAGGAACATCTAACTCTGGTGACTGACAGCAGGTCAGTCTGAACTGCTGCTCAAACACAAAGCGGTCTTTCTCCCAGGAGTCCGCTGTTCATGCCCCGTGTACTAACTGAGAAGTACTTCGGTAACTCCGCTTCCGTATTTATTCAAACACAAACCTCGATCTCTTCCTGAACCTAGTTAAGTCGTTTGGTTGCCTAAACCGAAGTTCAGTTGGTTCCTGTGAAGATGGAAGTTTATTTTGAAAAGACTGTTTGCTGAAACAAGCTAAAACTGACACGTGTTGCTGGACCCACGAAGAATGAGGAGTGACTTTTTTGTAAGTTAACATACAAACTGTTGTACATGTTGCAGGGTTACAGCTTACAGATCGCTTATAAGATCGTATCCTTAACAGCTCACGGCTAAAAGACGGATTTAATGGCATTTTAAACATGTGTTCGTCCTCTGTCTGCTGTATTAACGATCGATTTTGTGTCACTGCATCCCATGGAAGGAAAACGACGTTTCTCTCTTCCTGATGATGTGTCTTGATTGGCGTGATATTGGAACGTAACCGGTCATTTCAATTATGCTTTGTTTGAATTACTATAATTTCATTTCTGTAATTCTTGAGCAAATTTATAAATAAGCCCAGTTGGCCTGGGAACAACGATCGTTTCCTAAACTTACATTGTTGGTTTTGTTGCATAAACCTAAGTTAGTGTGAAGACAGAAGTTTAATTTGAAAAGACATCATGCATGTAATGACTGAGGGGGTATTTAGAGCATCGTAGTTTGAAGTGTGAGCATTGACCAAATGTCAGTATTTAACAAGCTCCGGGTCCCCCTCAGGTAACTGTTGTAACTCTTTGTGCTGTTAGCCCTGTTAGCTGCCAAGTGGAGGAAATAGAAATGCTCTGAATTTCGTATGGATCATCTTTAATATCTGGTTGTGTTTCAGCCTTACTGCGTATCAGTGATCGGGACAGCTTTGTGGCAATATTGTATTTACTGAACCTTGACGTTTGCAGATATGTCCTTCACTAAAAACCAATTAGTTTAACTGTCATTAATATCAGTACTTTATTCTTCAAAGATGTTTCCCAGGTTGTTTGGTGCACCATATCTGTTATGAGTTGCGGAAAATGTCAAATAAATCAACGGAAAATGTCACTCGACGAATATTACTTGTGGTTCACGGAGTGTAAAATGCCACGGACTAAATCCATGCAGCCGTGTGGCGATCGACAGTTATGATCCACTTGACAACGAGTGAGACTTGATTTCCCTGGATGGAGCACAGCCAGCCGGCGATGCCCTCTTGGCATCTAATGTTGGTCGAGGTGTGTTGTGTGCGCTCCAGCAGTTTATCAATAGCCCGCTCTGTGTTCCACAGTTGGTAAATGTAAAAAGGATTTGCTGAAGTCAGTTTGTGATTCGAAAACTCTGGGGAAAGTGGACATGCATTAAACTATGTAATGACTAAAACTGTGTACACAGAACTATGTCGACCGGCTATCTCCGGTTCTGCCGAGTGAAGCCAAAATGTCTTAACACTTGCATTCTCTCCTCTGAACAGCAGGGGGCGACTCCTTCATTTGCAAAAAGAAGTCTGATTGTATAGAAGTCTATGAGAAAGTGACTCTACTTCTCTCTTGATTTATTACCTCAGTAAACATTGTAAACATGAGTTTATGTCTCAATCTCTAGTTTCAAGTCTTCTTCAACACAGCATGATGTTCATTTAGTACATTATGGTCCATTTAGAGTCACACAGACCATAAAGCAGGGGATGCTTTAGGGCGGGGCTTACTGTGATTGACAGGTTGCTGCAGCAACCTGAGACGTATCCGGCGTCACTGTCACTCCTCCGTATTCCACATTTGGTTACATCCGTTCAGTGGTTTAAAACAACAACAACATAGCGACGGCCGTAATCCAACATGGTGACGGCCAATTGACAAATCAAGGCTTCGTAACATCAGTGCACAAGCCAATGGGTGAGGTCACGATGACTGCGTCCACTTCCTATATACAGTCTATGATGCAGACACATTCGTGTTGTGAGATTTGTAGAGTTTGGGTACACATGGTTCTATTCTCTTTGTTCTGCACCCATAAGACAAAACGGCAACAACCTTTGAACACAACGTTACCCGTCTGTTTCCCTCAGTGGCCTCCTGCTTTCAGCTCCTGACTGTTAATGGCACTCCAGCAGGTGGTTGTATCGGACTCATTTTTGGCTTGAGTTTAAAAGTTTCATCATAAATCTCCCACGATACTTTCCCACCAATGATTCAGTCACTGATCTTTCTACTGAGCCGACAACCTCCGGCTGTTTACTCCCTCTTCACATATGAACTTCAGATTGTGGCTCGTTTGCATCCGCAGCCTTCGTCAATACGCTACACTAACTTTTTACAACACGGTGAAATGGAAGTTTGCGACTCGCCCTTAAATACTGATTGTAAACAATAGGAAATCAAATCTAATCTAATTAGGTTTATACTGCCTTTATCAGTGTCAGATAGCTTCAGAAAAAAAGGAAGACAAGTTGTGTATTCACAGTCTGGAATCTGTGTGAGCTGAGCACATTTTCCCCTCTGCTTTAAAACCTCTTGAACACGACAGCCCCCTTTAACGGGGGCTAGACGGGGGTAGGGGGGTGGTGTACTTGTTCACTTTTGCGATAGGAATAAAAAATAAAATAAATAAATACCTGTGTAACAAAGACATTCTGGGCGAAAAAACCACGGGAGCCATTTTACACACTGCAAAATTATTAGCTGTGTCCAGCCATGTTGTGATGTGTGTCTGTGAGTGGTATCAATGCGCTGGCGCACTGAATGAGGAAATGGCAGGCGAAACTGTGAGCTGGACCAATCCATGTTGGGAGGGGGGTTCGCCCAGCATTTTCAGATTTTTAGTCAGTAAACAGACAAGGAGATTGTCAAACACCCCCGCATGGCTCCCGTTGGACTATCCCACATCGGAAAATGTGTTTTTTGTGAAAATCGAGCAGGCACAGCCCATTTCACAGTCTATTTTACAGTCACACAGACACAAATTATGATTCATATATTTTTATGATTGACAGATATAACATTCATAACTGCTCAAAATTATTCCAAATGGTGTCAAACTGCTTTATTAGGATTATTGAACACTCTTAGTGATAATAAAAGTGAATATATAGTTAATATTTAGTTATATACTATATAAAATTTGAATACAGCAATACAACCAAATGCTTCCAAAAATGATAATTTAGCATGCCTTTGCTTGGTTTATGCTGGCCTGCTTCACTCAATCGAAGTCAAATCAGTTTTAGAGACTGTAAAACCGGTTGTGCTATGACTGTGGGTATGTCATTGAAATATTTAGGCTTTATTTCAAGTAATATTTCAGACACAAGTGCTTTTTTTCAGGCGAACCTGAAAACTTTTTCAATTTGAGATGTGCCATATGTGTATTTGTTATTAACCAGTAACATATACAGAATTTTACAGATATCAGCACATCTCACAAGTGTTACCTGTATTATACAATCAAAAAAATATTAAAATAGACCTTGTAGTTGCAGAAATACACTCTCTTTAGGGTATGCAATTTACGAGCAGAGGCCTAAAAATAGGGGCAGTGTTCAAGATTAATGTGTGGAAGTGTTGATACATCCGGCCCCTGGTCTCTCCGTTACACCCTGGAGAGCTCGCATAGATCTGCTGAGCTGCGTTCAGCTGGAAATGTCTCCTCGTTGTGGGACGCAACAGACGGCTGGTTTCTTTAAGACATCCCATTCGCAGCAAAAGCTTCCGCAGATTCCCTGAACACGCTGACGGTAGATGATTAGCAACAGATAACGCATTACACAGTTGACAGCGGCTGAGATTTTCCTGCTGACTCCTGTTACATCACCGCCAACCGCCGTGGACAGCCAGACCCTGCTGGCTCTGTCTGCCTCGTCTCAGCGCCGGCTGTGTTTTCATGGTCTACGTGGCAGACGTCGGGGTCGTAAATATCAAACGTGCGAGTCTGTTGGAGATTGGAATCTGTAAACCTCTGGCATCATTCACAGCTAATTTATGCAGACCATCAAGGCAAGGCAAGGCAAGGCAAGTTTATTTGTATAGCACATTTCAACAACAAGGTAATTCAAAGTGCTTCACATAAAACCATTAAAAGCATCAAAACATAAGGCAAAAGAAAAGGAGATTTAAAAACAATTAAAGAAACAGTGTAAGAAATAAAATTCAGTAGTAAAATGCAGAAATGCAGGAAATTGATTAATATATTAATTGAATGTGGTTCAATTAAAGGCAGCAGCAAACAGAAAGGTCTTCAATCTTGATTTAAATGAGCTGAGGGTCTCAGCAGACCTGCAGCTTTCTGGGACTTTGTTCCAGATATGTGGAGCAGAAAAACTGAACGCTGCTTCTCCATGTTTAGTTCTGACTCTGGGAACAGAAAGTAGACCGGTCCCAGACGACCTGAGGGGTCGGGATGGTTCATAAGGTAGCAGCAGATCAGAGATGTATTTTGGACCCAAAACCATTCAGTGCTTTGTAAACCAACAGCAGGATTTTAAAGTCAATTCTTTGTTGGACAGGAAGAGTCAACCGAGAGTGGGACTCCTGCTCCGATCCTCTGGGTTTGGCGAGTCGTCCATCTGTAGAGCCGGGGATTTCTACATGCAGGGACCTTTACACATCACCTTATTTTACACAAGGAAAGATTTCAAGAAAAGCAGTTAGCCATTTTCCCTTACACACACACACACACACACACACACACACACACACACACACACAACGGAAAAGAGTCGCCAAGTGAGCCTGCCAGCTACTGCTAATGACTCCTGCTGCGCCCCAATCCTCCAGACCCCACTGTCAATTATGCTCAGTGGCTCAGGGAGAGAGGGATGGGGGGGGGGGGGTAGATAGGGAAACTGAGACGGGTGATTGGCAGGCTGACGACTCCAGCTTGAAACATGTGTTTGTGTGACGGAAGCTTCCATTCAATAATGTGACAAAGGGAACGATGAGAATAAACAGTGATGTAATGTCGTGGTGGAGGATACACACTAAAGGGGCCAATTATCCATGTCGGTGTGTATTTCCACGAGTCCAGTATGAGCCAATGCGTAAGTCTTCAGTCTTTTAGAAAATGACCCTAGTTTCTCAGTTGATTTACTACCTTTAAACATGAGTTCATGGTCTCGATTACTTGCTGAAATAGACGATAAAGCAGGTTATGTTTTATGGGCGTGGCTACAGTGTGCTACCGAACTGGGAGTTGTCCGTGTTTTTGTCATAGAACGTAAACCTGTTCAGTGTGTTCATGAAAGTTAAAAAAAAAAAATTAGAAATTGCATTGCGTTTGATTGTACTTCGCTCCACCTGCAGCGTCACGTCTGGTTGCAAAAATCAAGATGGTGACGACGAAAAACCAAGATGGTTTTACAGTCGATGGTTGTGAGCTGCTTTCTTTGTCTTATGTTATAGTAAAGTGAATATGTGATGACATCTTCCCGGGCTTTAGGAAATTGCACTGGGCATTTTTTACTATTATGTGATATTTTATAGACAAAATGATTACGAGATTGATTGAGATTAATTGCTAATACAAATTGTAAAACCTCTTGTTTGCTGTAGCCCCAGTCTTAATGCATTTTCATCACTGAGACAACAATGCAGTAGTGGGAAGCGGTAAAGAGAGGAATATCCACAAACAGCTCAACAGCCTCAGGCGTGCCGGTGCCATGTGGTCTTTTAAAGGAGGAATGGTGTCCATTAAAGAAGAGATAGGCCTGGACAGAGGCAGCGAGCCCTGAAGGCAACACCCAGTCAGACGGTCCTGCAGCATGCAGTGGAATATAACGGAGGAGTAGGTAAGACTGGAGGGAGATGGAGAGGCGAGGCAGTGTTCAGCCCAAGGGAGCATGCTGCAGCAAAGACCGTCTCTAATGTACACTGCCTCCTTCAATGAGGTATTCCAAAAGGAGGATTGGAGGAAGAGGAGAGAGAGAGGGAGGGAGAGAGGGAGGGAGAAGGAGGGAAGGGGGAAAGATGCAGCACACAAATCTGAGGGGATTATTATGTGTTTGCTGCAGCCGTCCATCAACTCCTTATCATATACCTTCTCTCTTTCATTCATATTCATATATATATATATATATATATATATATTTATTCCTGGTCTCTAAACGGCACCAGAGCCGTGAAACTGCACCTTTTATAATACATTTACGTGCATGTTTCTTCTCCCTGTGAAGAAACACTCTCTCAAGACTCCATTTGTTTGCTCTATCGATCCATCTACTCATCCATCCATCCATCTATACATCCATCCGTTCATACATCCATCCATCGATCACATCTCACTTTTATCTTTCTTGCCCCATTCTGTCATTCACACATCTTTCCTTTGTCTTTTGCGTCTCTCTGTCTGTCTTCCCTTCTCTCTCTCGCTCTCTCTTCATCCCTCCCTCCCTCCCTCCCCCTCCACTTTGGAGGTGTTTGTATTCTGCTCAGCTCCTTTAGAAGGATTTCCATTTCCATCCTGATATAAAATGTGCTTGTTGGCCGCTGAGATCAAATGCATGTTGCATGCTTGGCGCAGTCTTTGTTGGGCACAGAGTAATTCAGACACACTCATCTATGCACACACACACACACACACACACACACACACACTCACGCACTTCAGACACTGTACAGCACACTTCCACTCACATAAGCACATGCCCACTAGCAGCTTTTGCAAAGCACACATGTATCGTACAAACTGCAGAGATGACATTTGATTTCAAATCGAGCCGTCAGGATCAAAGCTATTCCATGCCTCGCCCCGTTAACTGCATGTTTACACACCATTCACTGGAACGGTGACATTTAGTACGGGGCTGTGTGTGCATGCGAGTATTTTTGTGTGTGTGTGTGTGTGTGTGTGTGTCTATTTGCATCTCTGCTTTGTTGTTGTTGAGGGAGTAAGAGGCAGCTCTATTTCCTCCCTTTGGGGTGAGATGGACAGTCCACAACACAAAGACATTCAGCGTAGAATGATCTTTAAGAAGATGGAGCTTGTGATTTATTTATTCAATTCATTAGTTAATCCGATGGGGGATATTTAACTGGAGATATGTGTTTTTTTTTTAGATATTGAGGGAAAACTTTGACCTGCTTTTGGCTCTACAGGAAACGTCATGTGATCAAGTCGGTATGATTCAACCTGTGGGGGTTCATATCTGTACCAAATGTTGCTTCAATCCACAAAAATACCTGTTGAGCTATTTCATGCGGAGCCAAAGTGGTGGACCAGATGAACAATTGGCATTGCTGTCTCTCTTTAGCCTCTTAGCATGGCTGCAAACTGAAACTGCATTCAAATAGCCTTATTTTAAGGGTTAAGGTTACTGGCCTAATTCACTAGATGCTAAGGAAAGGTACTTCAATGCTTCCCTTCGTATCCCCTCTAGTTTAGGGTACACTTCCTTGTCTGTGCAACATACATTGGCAATAAACGGTTTCTCATTCTTTACAAACAAAACGGAGATAATGCCGTTCCAGAGGCGCACCATTTGGCCGCCAATCACAACTGTGCACTGTGCATCAATTACAAACATCCTTCTGAGGTGTGTTTCTGTTTTGGACAGGAATCCTTCCTTGAATTGAACAGCATTGACATTGTCACATGTGAATTCTCCTTCACATCTTTCTAAGGAAACGTGGCCAGGAGAAGACATCGCAGGTCGTTCTTTGACTATTGGACAGCACCCAGAGTGTGAGTTGTTTACCTCGGCCGTCTACCAGTCGATGCAGGTTCAATAAACCCGTTCCTGGCTGTCGTTGCTTCAGTAAATGGCCTCGCTGCAGTGAATTTGTTTACTTGATTTCATAATGGAATTTTAAAAAGCAGCTGCCTTTTGCTCTGACTACAGTTCTTTCTAATTCTCCAAGCATCCTGTCTGACCGGCCTACAGTGCACAGCATCCACACAACATTCAGCTCCTGCTGGCTCAGAAATGCTTGTAGCACATTGCACTGCAGGAAAGGCGGGCCCGGGTTTAGTATTATCTGTCTTGGGTGACAAAAAACAACATGCAATATGTGTATTTCCCGACTTGAGGTTGTCAACATTGACATCCTTGTTTGTTTTTTGATTAAAGCCTCCTTTGAGGTGATAGAAAGACGTGTTGTGATTGTGCAAATATCTGGACTTGTTTCTTGTTTATTTGAGCATTGGGGTGAAGTACAATCGAGTGATTGTATCCCCCCCATACATACATACATATATATATTACATGATGTATTTTGATTGGGAGAGAAGGTTGGAACTGAAGTAGCCGAGGTGAGGACTTGAGATAACCCGATTTTGTGTACATGGCATGTAGAGTTACCTGTTGACCCACCAGGACATACTAATGTGTTAGTTGCGTTAGTTGCAGTTGATCGTCTCGCACAGTTTTTGGTTTATTTGGATCGAACTATATGGGTTAGAATTGGGGATGTCATGAGAACCGATACTTTGGTACCTGTATATTGTAATAGTACTTTTATACGTAGTGTGTATATATATATATACTCAGTATACTGTATTCATGCATAAGTACTCTTGCTCTGAACTTTGTTGAACTTCACCGTGTCTCTGTTGTGCAATAGAAGGATTCTCCCTCTCTGTTCACATAGATAACTAACTGTGTTGTCGGAGAATGTTGTGAGAATGTTCCAGTGCCAAAGCCTTCGGGCCGTTTGTTTTCACTTGTTGTTCCATCAGTCTGAGACCCAAATGTCTGTAACATTGGCCATCGGCCCCCACCTTTGCTCATTCTGTAGAAAGAAAGCTTGTTAATTTTTTTTCTTGGTTCTTCCTCACTGAGACTGTACGCATTGTGATGTGATGATTGAACCTTTTCTGCGCAGAAAATAAATATACAGAAGGGAACCTCTTTATTCTTTGGTATTCTTTATTTCAGCAGCAAAAGACTCATTCAGAGCAGGTACAGGATATTTATTTCCCACCACACGAGTCGATGCTGAAAGTCTGAACCGTGGCGGTACCAGTTCTACACTACTTAAGTACCGTATCTACCCGGGATCAGGGCTCGAGACTAACAGTGTCCTGTCGTCCCGGGGACAACAAAAAATCTACCAGATAATGCTACACTGTGAACACAAACATGTTTAAATCGGCAGGAGAATAGCTGGTAACGTTTGCTGTTAGCTGTGAGCACCACCGTCCTGCTTGCCTAAACAATGGAGCCAACAGCTAAAGTACGGAGGCTGCATGGAGTTACATTATGATGCTCTATTCACTACAAATGAGCGTTGAACACATCAATTATCCCAATGTGTTCAAATATAATCTTGTAAAATTTGGTTTTTGGCAAAAAACCTGAGGCAGATCATCAGGTCATGATGACAAATTAGCAAAATACAGAATGCAAACAGTTCTGCAGTGGGATCAAATTGGTGATCCAGAGTTGTTACATTTCACTAGTCTTGGCATCACCCATTTTATTTCTGGTATTGTGATATTAGGACTTCTTTGTGTCTCTTGTCTGCCTCAACTATTACGCAGATGATGTAGCGCTCTACGTTCCAGCTTCACCTCCTGATCTCAGCCCTCTTAACAACCGTAACTCCATTTCAGACGATGGTGAATGGATGGCTCATAAACTCAGGCAGTTAATTACGAGTTTTGATTGTTGAGGGCAGAACTTCATGTGATATCTAACTGCACATTATCTGAATTCTAAATCAGGAACACATTGTTTTACCGCAATTGAGCAAGACACTACGGCAAAGAAATGTAAACATATTTGCATTTTTTTTATGGCTTCATTGCTTCTGCAATACAAGGACAGTAAGACATCATGCGATAGACACTTCCATACTTGTCTGTATATTGAAAGGATTTTTATCGCAGTCTTGAGTCTTGAGGTTTATTGAAGAGGACGCCCTCCCCTTCCTCCCCATGGCAGGCTTTTGTTCACACAAGGAGCTACAAGGTTGTAAAGTCAGTGTGGAGGAGAGACCTTAATGTACTGTGGCGCTGAGCAGTCTTAAAAAAAATTTCATCTCAGGACCTAATTATGATAATTTATTCTCACCCGGAGACCAGGGCTCATTAAACCATACAGGCAGCCTTGTCAAGTCAAGGTCCATCACAAACAAGCTTGTGGCCCATTTTGCCCCTCAACCCAGTGCTTCATTAATTCAACCAGAGAGCTCGGGATTACTTTTTGTTTGCTACATCCACCAGTTACTTGTTAGTACAGTCACCTCGGTATGCAGTGCTGGCCTGTAGCATTGCTTTTTCAAGCTCGTAGTCAGGAGTGTTTAATGCTGAGCTGACAGATTCTGGGAACACCTGCTCTCTTCATGAAATGAATCCGGCGCAGAGAATCCAGATGACAATTATGAGCCAATATAGATCACATCCATTTTAGCTGCACTCTGCAAAAACACATCTGTCTTATCAGCCTCAACCACAAAGTGAGGCTGCAACAGAGACGAGGGCTCCATCTCCTTTGAATGAAACTCTGTGGATCACCAGACTTTCTCAAATACATTCAAATGAACTCGGTGGCAGAAAATCAGTGTCTGAACAACAGTGAAATGCAGAAAAATAAAAGCTAAGCAGCAGTGGTCGGTTCGTCCTGACAAAGCTGGACTCAACAAAAACGGCTTAAAATCTCTGTACATCCTATCGTTGCCCACAAATAAAGTATGTTCAAATGATTAGTTGTAGATATTCTTATGAACGATGTGCTGAGTTCTCCAGTGAAGTTTGAATCAGAGCTCGAGGTGGAGAACATGCATTGCTTAATGTTTCACATTGTATATGTTCATAACGAGGTATGGACAACTCGTGAAAGATGCAGTAACATACATAACACTGTTGTCTTTGATGTTACAGTGCAGGAGTATTGATGAGTGACAGACAGCGTCCTCTCTTGGTGTCACTGAGGTTTAAGTATAGAAACTACTTGGTTAGGTTGAGTAAAAATATGTGTGGGTTCAAATTAATCAACTTAAATATATTAGGTATAGTCTAAGTTGTTATCTTACGTAACGTAACGTTAAGTAGCCTTCTTGTGTTACATTATGTTACTGTACATTATGTTACATTACATTATGTTATGTAAATTATGAATGTGAGGGAACAAAGCCTACTCAAGTTACTGAAAATAAGTCAACGTCAACTTTTGTTTTCACTCGGTACATGAACAACTGTCTGCTGGGTTACAGTCCTGTGTTTGCTGGCCAGCTGAAGCAGTTCCTCTGAGCATTAAAAATGGCTTAGTATCAGTTGACATTGAAGTTACTTGGCTGCCCGTTGCATCTCATAGACACTGACGGGTCATCTGCATCGGTATCCATCGCTGAGAGCCGCGACAAAACGTAGGACGTCCTGGGAACGAGACTGTGATTATACTGTACGGGCAACAGAGGTAGAGCGCATCGTCCATTCTTACTTATTTTATTCTTATTTATCTAATTCATTCTTTGTGCCTTTGGAGCACATGAATTCCCCTCCGGGGATCAATTAAGTCTGACTTTTATCTCATCGCTTCTTCAGCCAGAAAACTGAGGAACTAGTTCAAAGCTGAATGACATGAAGCGAACAAAAGGAGGAGCAGCTCATCACAGACGCTCATCCTGTTTTTACTCTTGTTACTCAAACAGAAGTCGACAGAATGGAAACAGCGGTTTAACAACCGCGCGTCAACACGTTTGTCACCAGATTCATGGAATATGTTTTCTTTATGCCAGTGACAGCTACTCGTATGAACCTCCATGCGTTCCTACGCAGACTCCTCCTCCCGTCATTAGTGAAACGGATACATAACCAGAGAACGAGAGTGGCGCTGCTGAACCCAATTAAAAATGTGCAGCACTGAGTTAGCGATCAGGACACAGCACCACTCGGTAGAATTATCAGCTGCTTTTGTGTTCAGGTCTCGTGTATGCTGCTGACTACAGTTTGTAGTAAAGTACAACTTGCTTTACATGTTCAGTTTTGTGTAAATACTGAAGAATATATTATATTTACATTGTGAGTATGACATTACCGTGTTAATGTAAGGATACATCCCTTATTACAAGGCATGTATCGAATGTTTGGCTAATTATTATCACTGGAGATCTTGTTCTACGACTTTCATGACATTGTTCTGTGTTTTTCCAAATGCTGCGGTTGAATACTTCCACACAGAAGACGGATTCAACTCACTTATTGTCACATGTTTGTGAATGCTGATCTGGTTCCGTGACTTCGGTGATTGACACAACTTGTGTTTACAGAGCAGATGTGTGGAGAATCATTTTCCCAGAACTGAAATGAAAAGGGAAAATGGCAAGAAAAATAATACTCTATAGTCAACCTTAATCGAAAAGGAAAAGAGAAAAGGCAAATGGATTCTGGAATAAAATGGAATTCTGTGAAATGGCAATTTGAAAAAGTAGAGAGACGTTTCCAATGGCAAAATGGAAAACTTATATTGAAATGTGTAACTTGAAAAGGAAACAAAAATTATCAAGACATGAAGTCATCATTTTTATTCATTTATTTTTTCCTTCCATCTTTTTGAATTTTCTATTTGCTGGATGTGAATTCCATAATATTAATTTGTCATTTAAAATGTTCTATGTTAATTCCTTTTCCTTTTAAACGTTTAACTGTGTCCTGATTCTCCTGAGCACTAAACTATAATAATAGTGTGTTTGCCATTTGTTCTCTATTAATGAAGCTTCTGGGCAGAAAGTTCCTCCACATGAATGCTGTAGAGAATGACTCATGCTGGAATCACCCTTCAGTCGCAGAACTACGTCAGTGGCGGCTGCTTTCAGTGCAAGAAGAAAGCAGGTGGTCCTAACATCTCCATGCAGGGACAAACCCTCATTATCAGCTCCAGTGTGTGTGTGTGTGTGTGTGTGTGTGTGTGTGTGTGTGTGTGTCCCGCTCTGAACCTGGCGTGGTTTATGAGCGCAGTGAGTCGGGTACAGATGGTGGATCTCACCACAAAGGGTCACCCTCTGTTCCCGGCGGCGAGGCTAATGTGCAGCAGAAGTGGCTCCGACAGGAGCCTCCGAACGGGAGCCTCGGAGCAGCGTGGAGTCAGCTGCTCGGAGCCCGATTGTGTGAGGGGGTACGGTGTTGTGTGAGGGGGTACGGTGTTGTGTGAGGGGGTACGGTGTTGTGTGAGGGGGTACGGTGTTGTGTCAACGTCCATAAAGGGAAGATGCAAATGTCCATTATACATCTACAGGGGGTTGAGTGATTGAAGTGGGTTGACTCCACGATTACTTAGCCAGAGACTCACTGAGCAGTTTAAAGTGCACACAGAACCAGCAGCTCTCTGCTCAGTGAGGGAGGATGAGCGAACTCAGGGCTTCATAAGCAAAGTCCACAAACCAAAGGAGGACGCCTCTGTGACTCTGTCCACTTGTTCTCCATGTACATACTATATGCAATAATGAATTACCTGACTTTGAAGTGGACCACAATGATTTTATATCATAACAAACACAAACACTTTTCTATATTATAGTACATTCAATGGATAGAACTCGTGGTGCATTTATGTATTCACTTTTTTTTGTACCTGTGAGATGTATCACTTATGTAGCCTACGTCCATCAATACGGATAAGTGATGCCTCCAGCAGCATCCGCCGCTCTGCACCAATCCGAGACGAAACACGTGGCTCTCCAGTACACTTGATGCCAACCACAAATCTGCTCCCCTCCCGGGCTCGTTGATTGATGCCTCCACCTCCACTATGCTTTTATAAACAGATCACTTCGAGTGGAGGAGCTCCCACCGACGCCTCAGCGTCCCACTAGGGATATTCCTCATTTAACAGAGAGGAATTAGCATATCAGTGCCACTTTAGAGCCAATCCCAAAATCGGATCCTGCCAAGCCTTGTCCCTGCGCCACAGGAGTTGTGCCAATGCAGCGCGCCAAGGAAGACAGAGAGTTTCACTTCTTCCATCTCTCGCACACCCCCGCAATCCTCCTCGTTCAGCGCCTCTCCTCCTCCGTCAGCATGCTGCTTTTGTCCGTTACCGTTGTGAGCTTACAGTCGGAGAAGACGTGCAGCAAGTCCCTCCATTAGTGGAACAGAGCGGCAGTCGGCTGTTGATTTAACCTCAGACTGAAGGCTCGTCGCTGCAGCGCCTGATGGGGCTCGTAGAGAAGGAGAAATATCATTAGTCTTCACGGTTGACTCGTTCATTTGTCAGCCAGACTTTGGATGTTTGGTAATGCAATAACTCGTCATTGCATTTCTCTTTCGTATTACAGGGAAGCAATTCATAATTCATGTTTAAAGTTTTACTTTTGAGGGGAACTTTTTGGAGTTCTGGTCGGCAGCAAACGAGGGCCGGGCGCGACGGCTTGTTGTGTGCATTCTGTTCATGACTCTGGAAACCGATATCTTATTCACTGCATGCATTATTGTGCCTGCAAATGTATGATTGATCTGCACATGGAAGTGATATAACTCTGAGCCAGCAGCCGGTGGTATTCCCCGAGCTGCTGCTAACATTTATGATCCATAATCAATTAATCTGTCCATTTATTTACATTTATTGGTTCATTGTTTGGCCTATAAAATGTCAGAAATCAATAAAAAATGAAACTATTTAGTTTATTTGCATCAGCAACGTCTCACAATTAAGAGGCAGAAACAAATAATGTTTGGGATTATTGCTTGGGAAAAAAATGATCAATTATCAAAATGGTTGCTGATTCATTTGTAGTTTTTTCCCCCCTGCTTTTCACAAAAGTGTTAATTTTCTTGCACCCATCCCAGGAGTCCGATTTGCTTGTGATGAGTAAAACAGGAAAGGTGAAACATCGGAGTATCGAACCAAAGAAACTCCTCCATGTAGCCTCTTAGCACTTTATCTTAAGCACATCCGGTCGGAGACTTCTGTGCCTTAGTTCGTCAGTTCAGAGTTCTTCTCTGCAGTCTACTCGGTGCCAAATGTTCTGTAGGTTGAAAGGAACAGATGCACGAGTCATCGTTTGTGCCCCATCTGGGCTTCAGTCGGAGTGCGACATAACAATGAGGTTGTATCTGTGATTTCACTCAAGCTGCCGTCTGCCGCTTCATGTCCCAACAAGGCGCTGATACAAAGTGAGCTTGTTAGCGAGAGGCCCGTCTCTCTCTCTTCAGCAGCCAAAACATCGTGAGGAGTTTCCGTCCATCTCTATTTGCCTCCCTGCTGTTGTCCCCCGTCTGCCTCTGCTCGCCCATCCCTCGGTTATATTCGTCTCCCCCACAGACGCTCAGCGGATGATTGGCCTGTTCAATATTGAATCTGTCTGACTCAAAGTTTGGCAGTTGTCTGCAGTGCGGGGCCTCTGCCACGGCCCTCATCGTGAGCGAGGAACATAAAGGAGGACGGTGCCATTAAAGACGGGGTCAACTTGTGTTCGTCGGTCTGCAGCTCAGTGGACTGTGGCCTAAGAAAGACAGGAAGCCGTTACTGTAAAGTACAAAAGGAAAGAACTCTGGAGCATCTCCGACAATCAACAAATGAGTTGGAATGTCATGATGTTCCTTCAGTGGAGCAAACAGCTTCTGTTAATGTGTTCCATTGAGCTACTTTCTGATACGATCGAGCCCATTTAGTAAGAAAAGCTAAAGTATTGGACAATATGACATCATGATGTGTTCAATGTCATCTTGTAAAAGACGGTACACAAACGGGGGCAATGGGATGTATGTTATCGTTTGTTTTAGTTTTTTTTCTTGAGAATTTCAACTTCTATCAACTATTACATTTCTGGTATCGTGACATCCTTCATTTAATATTTGTGATTTTCTTTATGAAATTAAACCTTGAAGAAACTTAAAATGGAAATTAGTGACTGCAGATGCACATATTGGAACATTTGAAAACATGTTTTTGCGTTTCGATGTATTATTTCTTTATTTGATAAACTCTTGAGGTTGAACCAGTTTGAACTATTAACAAGTTTAATCCAGTGGTTCCCACCCTAAGGGTGATGAACCGGATGAACCCGAGGTGGAGTTCTGACAGAGAAGTCTTCTATCTCTTCTTTTTGGGAAATATGCGTTTGGTTTCTGCAGGTGAGCATGAATGTCACGCCATCATGCTTGTCAATCAGTGTGCACAGTCCTCAGTGTTTTCTGACATTTTAACATTGTATCCATTGAAAGAGAAGGCGGTGGAAGCTGAACGCTTCAGATGGAAGAAACGTGAACACAATATCGTCCTGACTGAAGACGCAGACGATGATAAAAACGGTTAAAAGCGTGTGTGTGTGTGTGTGTGTGTGTGTGTGTGTGTGCGCGCGTTCCTTTGATTCACACTCGGTGTTCTCTCCCATGTTTGTAAGTCAAGAAGAGACTCTCAGGTCAGAAACAGAACAGAGTGTCTCAAACTGTGTAGAAAGGGATCTGGTAAGAATATCTCCAGAGACGGAAGAAGAAAAGCTTTCACTTCACTTCCCTCAATGCCCCCCCCCCATGTTCTATCTGCTCATTATACCCACCTGTTTGCCTTTGCTTAATACTTGAGAGCCCCGAGACACTGAAGCGTACATCAGGTGTTAAACATATTGACGCCAGAGTGGAGTGAAACTGAATTGACTGCGGTTTGATCGGGGGGGGGGGGGGGACGGGACCCGGCAGAGGGACCAGTGTATGGAACGAATGGTCAGCGTGCAATTATGTGAGCTGGTCCGAGCTTTGCCTCGCCAAAATCCAGGGTCAGGTCTGCACAGCGTGGGACCTTCAGCATTACGTCCACACTTGTTTTACCTGGAAACTGGTCACGACACACACACACACACACACACACACACACACACACACACACACAGCAGGTATATCACACGACCGCTTCCACAGACTGAAGTACGGGCAGGAAAGATCTGTTCATTGTCTAACTCTCGCGGACAAACGGGCACATCCCAGCCTTTACTTCACCCGTTTCTGCAAGAGTACTTGCGCGTTTCATTAGAACTGTTCACTGACCTTTGGGAGTGTCTCTGTGTCGGTGAGCCTGCTGCAGTGATGATGTTTTCATTAGGGCCCTCATAAACGTGATAAAGCCCTCAGAGAGCCACAGGAGAATACATGTTTGTTCTGTTTTTTTACTCGACGTCTATAAATCTATGTTTAGCTGTGTTAGCGAGCAGCGCTGATGACTCAGTCTGATGGGCAAACACGGCACATATGGTCAGGATAACACCCTTGTAATCAATTTAGCTCACCTGCTGTCATGTAAGAGTGTGTGTGTGTGTGTGTGTCTTTGTTTGTGCGTTTTGGCAACTGGAGTATAACTGTGTTCTCAGAGTGTGTGTTGGCTTTATGTCTGTGAAATAGAAGATCAACGTATCCTCACACGATGGTTCGATTGATATCTTGCAAAAACATTTTGTTCGTTGTCTCTCAAAAGTCCAGCAACACGTGTCCATTTTTGAAGCGCTTGAGCTTCCTGTTCCCCCTCTCGTGATGATCGCCGTGATATATTAACTGTGATAAGTTCCTCTCATGAGGCAATTACTTTGGTAAGCGGATGCCTTAATTAGCAGTTGTTTCTATGCCAACATACGAGGTGAGCCTCATGGGCGGTAATAATATTAACTTTTTGAACTTCGTGAAACATAGACATCCGGAGAAGGAACTCGATCATATCCACCATCACTGCCTCACTGCCTCACTGTTCCTGAACTCTGCTGTCATGCCACTTCGCTTGCTTGTTAAATGCAGATTTCTGCAGCAAATTGTGTGAAATCCTCTTCCCTGTGGGTGAAGAACGAAGGCGTCACGTTGTGTTGACAAGAATGCAAACTACACACACTCTGAACGAGCACCGCGGTGACGGCACATCAGAAACCCAGACCGTTTTTCATCCAGTCCTTTTCCATTTCGGCTTTTTATCTGCCATTGACAATACCAGCAATTTAACGCTGTCCAGTTTCTCGCCGCCGTGGCGATCACAGTGCTCTCCTGAACAAAGCACCTCAGATTTCCAGGCCAGACTCTGTGCCGTCTGTGAACCGCCGACGGGCCGGGGGTGTAATCTGTCTCCACTTTAGCATGCATGACAGGCAGGGGGGGGGGGGGGGGGAAACAAACTCAATCTGGCCAGTGATAGCTAGCGAGCGAGCTGCGTCGAGGATGGACCAACAACACTGGAGCAAATCACAGAGGGGAGATTCATTGTCGGAAGCTGCTGTGCAAAGGAACTATCTCCCTGAAACACGGCCAGCGCCGAGCTGAACGACATTTTAAAAAAGCCCGCAGAGAGCTGGATGCTATGAAGAGGAGTGTGTGAGTGTGTGTGTGTGTGTGTGTGTGTGTGTGTGTGTGAGATACTGAGAGCCTGGAGCATTTCCACTCAAAAATCAAGTGTTTCATTGCTGCTTTTAGCAGAATGCTGCTGCTCTTAGCGGCACGCTGTGAGTGAATGCAGTGTACTCGCACCATGAAACCCGCGGGATCAATAGGGATGTGTTCAATGTGTTCGCGAGAGGAAAACAAAACCAATGAATGAGCTGCCATTTTGTTGATGATCGCTTAATGGGTTCTCGGGCAGACCAGCAGAGTGGCGGGTTTGTGGCTTTTGGCAGGCAGCGAGAGAATCGGAGAGAGAGGAGAGAGAGAGAGAGAGCAGGGAGATGGAAGGAGTCAGAGGGCGAGAGTGATGCTGACGGGGTGAGAGAGACCGACGGAGAGGAAGAGTGGAGAAAATAAACAGCGGCTCTGAATGAAGGACGGCGCTGGCTGACGCGCTTAAAGCTCACCGTATAAAACCACTTCGGCCATTGACTTCAACATAACTGTCATTGCAAGAAAGACAAAATCTGCCGTAGAAGTGACGTCAAAGGAAGAAAAAGGATTTGCCAAACCATCCCTCAGTGTCAGCTGGACTCTCCCGCTCACATCAGCTGTGAGAACCCATCACGGCCTCTTACTTGCTCTTTCTCGACTCTTTCCCGCCCATTTTGTTGGACACTGTGAATCAAAGTGAAGTCACCTTTTTTCAAAAGGTGCACATGCAAAAAATAGGAACTCACAAATAAAATCACAACCTATGTGAGTTTCAGGGAAATGCATTTACACAGTATTTCCAAATGTACGAGGACAACCCATACCCTGAAATATCATGCTGGTGTCGCACACGTTGCTATTTATTTAAAGGTGTTGAGTCCAAAATTCAGGAGCATGAATATAGCAGCAAACTGTTGTCGATGTGAAGATGTAGTGGAGTGATGTCAAAGTTGTAATTTGAGCATCAGAGTCCCCGGTAAACACCGTTCGCCCGGCCAGCACTGCTGCCATTGTTTGCGCTGTTAACTCTGTTTGCACTTGTTAGCTTGTAGACGCCTTGTGGAGGCAACCAATATATTATGAATTCCATATTTGTTACCTTTTTGATAAGGCACCGTGTGAGTTGACGGTGGAGTTACTGAGAGGAGCAGTCAATAAAAGGCGGGTAACACCGAACACTTAAATTCATTTTTTATAAATGTTCTTATTTAGTTTTTTATTATTTTATTCGAGTAGTTAATTATTTGTTTCTATGTTTACTTTTTATTGCCTGTCTCTGTGCTACTTTAACATTTAATGTTCATCTTAGGGATAAATAAAATAACATTTTTATCTTATTCAATTTTGAATTTAGAGGGATAATACTGACCCTGGATCTGGGAAAACCTGTTCCCAATCAGCAGCATATTAATATAAAGACTCCTTAGGGACTTGCCAAATAATTCTTAATATCTGGTGTTCCAAAATAATTAAATTGTAGTTGAATCAAATTGGATGGAATTCGTGTCAAATCGTCTCCACTCGCTCATTCCTCTGAAATCCCTGCAGCAGTTTCACACAGCTGGTGTTCAGCCTCCAACCAGAAGCTGCTCACTAATGACCGCGGGTTTCTCTAATGAGATGTTCACCAATAACGTCCTTCCGGCCATATCGTCAATATTGCATTACTTCATTTGTTCCTAAATGGAGCTGTCAGACCAAGCAGAGCAGCCGCTATCGCTGTGACTCGACGACGCTTTCTTAGCAGTAAAGTCAAAACACCACATCCGTCTCGTCCAACCCCGAGCTCTCAGGTCTCCATCCATCCATCATCTCTTTCCACTCCTCCCTCCTGGTTCAACCAATCCTCGGAGCATGTCATCGTACCGCTCTACCTCAGCCACGGCCTCCACACCGTCTCCGATGAATCAGTGAACCCATCAGATAAGGCGTAGTCTGGTGAGAGAGGATTGAAAGAAGATTTGAGGCCCAATCGTCCCCCGTTTATTGTCAAACGCCATCTATTAGAGAATATATCGGCCACCATGGGTACTGGGCACAGTAATGTGAAAGGCCTCCACATCACATTGTGATGGTTTGGTGTCTCTTTGTAGTGGTTCTTGGGTCTGTTTGTATTGGTTTGGTGTCTCTTTGTAGTGGTTCTTGGGTCTGTTTGTGATGGTTTGGTGTCTCTTTGTCGTGGTTCTTGGGTCTGTTTGTGATGGTTTGGTGTCTCTTTGTAGTGGTTCTTGGGTCTGTTTGTGGTGGTTTGGTGTCTCTTTGTAGTGGTTCTTGGGTCTGTTTGTGATGGTTTGGTGTCTCTTTGTAGTGGTTCTTGGGTCTGTTTGTGATGGTTTGGTGTCTCTTTGTAGTGGTTCTTGGGTCTGTTTGTGATGGTTTGGTGTCTCTTTGTAGTGGTTCTTGGGTCTGTTTGTGATGGTTTGGTGTCTCTTTGTAGTGGTTCTTGGGTCTGTTTGTGATGGTTTGGTGTCTCTTTGTAGTGGTTCTTGGGTCTGTTTGTGGTGGTTTGGTGTCTCTTTGTAGTGGTTCTTGGGTCTGTTTGTGATGGTTTGGTGTCTCTTTGTAGTGGTTCTTGGGTCTGTTTGTGGTGGTTTGGTGTCTCTTTGTAGTGGTTCTTGGGTCTGTTTGTGGTGGTTTGGTGTCTCTTTGTAGTGGTTCTTGGGTCTGTTTGTGGTGGTTTGGTGTCTCTTTGTAGTGGTTCTTGGGTCTGTTTGTGATGGTTTGGTGTCTCTTTGTAGTGGTTCTTGGGTCTGTTTGTGATGGTTTGGTGTCTCTTTGTAGTGGTTCTTGGGTCTGTTTGTGATGGTTTGGTGTCTCTTTGTAGTGGTTCTTGGGTCTGTTTGTGATGGTTTGGTGTCTCTTTGTAGTGGTTCTTGGGTCTGTTTGTGATGGTTTGGTGTCTCTTTGTAGTGGTTCTTGGGTCTGTTTGTGGTGGTTTGGTGTCTCTTTGTAGTGGTTCTTGGGTCTGTTTGTGGTGGTTTTACATCTCTGTGGTTGCTTTGCGTCTCTCATGGTCGCTTTCATCTCTTTGTGGTTGTTCTGCGTCTCTTTGTTGCAGTTTTGATTTTATTTGTTGCAGTTTTGTGTCTCTTTATTGTAGTTTGTCTATCTTTGGTTTTTTTGCTTCTTTTTGTGGTGATTTTGGGTCTGGTAGTGGTTTTGCATCTCTTTCTGGTGTATTTGCATCTCTTTTTTGCAGGTAGTTTGCTGGTTGTTTTGAATTGTTTTGTAGTTTTGTGTCTCTCTGCAGTTTCTTTGCATCTGTTTGTGGTGGTTTTACTTCTCTTTGTGGTTGATTTGCATCTCTTTGGACGTTTTGCATCTGTTTGTTGTTGTTTTGTGTCTGGAAATTTTGCGTCTCTTCATAGTTATTGTTAATCTCTCTGGGGTTGCTTTGCATCTCTTTGTTGTTGCTTTGCATCTCTTTGGACATTTGCCATGCGTTTGTTGTTGTCTTGTGTCTCTTTATGGACATTTTGCGTCTCTTCAGTAGTGTTCTGTCTCTTTCTGCACCATTTTACAGGCACAGGACCAGGGCCCCCTGAACCCCTTCGGCCCCTGGTCCTGTGCCTGACTGCCCCGTTCAGTAATCTATCCATGTCAACAACAGCGAGCTGTGAGGAGAATAAAACGTCTTGAGAGGACGTTGGTTTAATTTATAGCACACCTTGCAGTCATTTGTATGAAATAGATTTTCACTGCCGAATGATCCGATTAGGAAACAATGCAGTGAAAAATTCTGTTACGGTCTTATTCTACATGCGGACGGCCAGATTTACAGCGTGACAGTTTCCATAATTCACAGTGTAAACCTCGAACAGCTCGAAGCCAGAATTTAGAATCTAGAATTCAAATTACTTTGAAGCAAAATAATGTCGGAGCCCCTTCCTCCCAGCTTTCCAAATGGGCTTAATTAAAATGTTCATTGTAACTGGAAGTGTGCCATTCACTTACATGAGGTCATTCATATTTAATTGGCAGCTGGGTCATTACTTCACAGTTTGAGTGGGTTTGGCCCCTTCACCCTGTCTCTCCTCTACAATACCCCTCCTCTAATGACCTCCTCTCTCCTCTCCTCTTCCCTTAAACGCTGTCCTCATCTTCCCCGTTCACCTCTTTCATCTTTCCTCCTCTCCCTCACCTGTGCTGCACCTCCCCACTCGTCTCTGTTTCAGGAGACAGCGAGGTGAGAATCGAGGGCGATGTCGGACAAATGAATTAACAACATCAGATTAAATAGGATTACTCCACTCAGTGACTTGATGCTCCTAATGAATTATGTAAGCACAAAGAGTCCTGGCCAGATTTAATGACATGCCACTGAGCTGCTGCTGCTGCTGGTGTGTGTGTGTGTGTGTGTGTGTGGGTGTCTAGTGTCTGCAGGTGTGTGTGTGTGTGTGTGTGTAGTGTCAAATATTAGATGGCAGAAATCGGCTAATATGCTTCGTCGAGGAATAAAGTGATGGATTGGGGAAAATAAATGCAAATGAGGCCGTTTGTGTGAGTGTGTGTGTGTAGTTTTGCATCTCTATGAATCAGTCGACAGCGACTTACCTAACACCTTGAGCAGCACCCACTTCAGGCGACCCTCAAGTGGGTGCAACAAGGTATTATCAGGATTTATGCAAAGAACAAAGTATAGCCCATGTATATAATCCTACACAGACGTGCAGGAGCTCACGCCCACTTAGCGTTGAGACAGGAAATAGCGCTGTAAGAGAATACATTTCAGGGTCTGCATTAGTGTGCAAAGGTGAGGAGGTGAGATATGATCCAGGAAGTACACTAATCAATCCCTAGCATCTACATTGCCCACAATTCAACTGGACTGTGGACAGCTGGGTGGTTGGATAGGTAAGTGTTATGCTAGTAGCAGCTAATGTAGCCCGGGGCTTCTACGGCTTTTCGCTGCGTCGCACAAAATGTGAACCGCCTACATTTGGGCGTAGCATGAACCACGTCCTGTGTGGCAGGCGCTTTATATCCCTTCTTTGTGACGCAGTTTGCGTTGGTTCAGAGGGCTCACTGAACCCCCTAGTGGCAAGAGCCAGAAATGCATGAAGGGATTCGAATTTGATCAATGGAACAAAATGTATCGTAATGATGAAAGATATTGACCAAACAGGACGTTTGTGGTCTTTTTATTCACTTATAATAAGACGCTTTATGTCCACATTGAAACGAATAAATATTGGATTTGATAAATTCACTTCTGTTACGTTACGTAAACAAACCACGTCGACCTGCGTATAATATACTTGCTGCTATTGTCCTGCATGTGCACTTTTCAAACATGTTTCATATTGTGATATTTACTGGCAATCACGTACAATATGGCCAACCCCAAAGGAAACTTTGAGGCAACCTTCTTGCGATCTCCCTCAGCTAGCTAATGCTAACTTATTTAAGTTTTTGTTGTGAAATGAGGAGGCGTCGTACAGATAACTTTACCAAATGAACATCATGCTGTATTGAAGAAGACTTGAAACTAGAGATTGAGACCATAAACTCATGTTTACAATGTTTACTGAGGTAATAAATCAAGAGAGAAGTAGAGTCATTTTCTCATAGACTTCTATACAACCAGAGGAGTCGCCCCCTGGTGGACACTAGAGAGAATCCAGGTTTTAACACATGAAGCATCGGCGTCACTTTTCAGAACCAAAGTTTGCCGCCTGAGAAAGATACAGCACGTTACCACGTTACTCATACGGACAGACATTCTGTACATGTGACACAGTTACACCTCATTGGCCTATTCGATCAGAGCTGTCAGTTACATCCCGCTGTCTGCAAACGAGTTCCTCGCTGATGAGGAGGCCGACTAGAAAAGGCAAGAAACTGATACGGACGAGAAGAGGAGGGAGACGAATGATGAGAAAGAAGTGAGGAGGATAAAAGGATGAAGGAAGTGAGCACGGGGGGGGGGGGGGGGGGCGTTGTTCGACTCTTCATCTGGCACAGTCTATCTGAATGCTGATGCACCGTTGTGCAGATATATCGACAGTAACGATGTACATCCACTCAACGACACACACAAACGTACGCGGTGACTCAGAGAGTATAACCGCGCAGTAGGTTGTAGCTTTCTGCTTCATCTACCCGTCCGCCGGCAGGCTGCAAAAACCAGCATGTTGATGAATGCGTGCGCCTACGTGTTTGTATTTCTGGATGAGCATGTTTGTGTGCCAAAATGTCAGCCCGTGTGCGTGTGTGTGAGAGAGTGTGTGTGTGTGTGTGAGAGAGTGTGCTGCCTGAGTGAGAGAGGGGAGGAGAATATCACAGAACATGAGAGGTTGTAATGAAATCGGTGATTGCTGTACTCCGAGCTAGCAGGGTCACTGTAATTAAGGGTGTTTAGGACACGTTTCTACACCCCCCCCCCCCCCCCCCCCACCACCACCACCACCACCACCACCTCTCTCTTTCTCACACACGCACACACACACACCCCCTATGAGGGCTGATCCATGTCATTTATCCAGCACACTTCCAGCCTCTATTTCTTTTTTCTGTGCGCTGTACGACATGATTGGCACAGCCTGCGTACGACTACCATTCGGTTTACGTCGAGCCGCTTTGTGTTTCTTGGCCGTATCGGACTAGCTTGTAAATGGAAAAAACAACAACGAATTGTTGCAAATGCATCCAATGGAACGTCTGGAGGAGGTTTGAGAAACCACACCAGTCTTCACGTCGGCTCCATGGGATGGAATCACAGACTAAATGCAGCAGGACTCAGCAGGTCTCTGCCTGTGTGGCTGCTGTGTGTACGCTGAGTACCTGCTGGGCCCGGATTTGGACTCATGGATTCTTTGTTATATTCAGGAGGGAGAATTAAGTTTGTTTGTGTTCTCTTCTGCTGTTATCACAAACGATTTACTAATTTCTATTCAGTATTTAAAGCTTTTGAATTATGACCTTTCATCAATGTGGCCTCCCACGGTTCTACAGCAGTCGATGATTATCATTTTCATTGAACTATGATTTTAGACGGCTTCATTTTTTTTCATGTCTTTAGAATGATCCAACGGTACATTTTCAGTCATTAAAGCAGTGCTGGCAATGGTGTTTCATTTATTGCATTTCTAGTTCTGATTAACAGTTTGAGTGTTGAGGCACGTTTAAAATCAAACCAAACCGCCCGACAACAGAGATGCACTGATTGCAATTTTCCCCACCGATTAATAAAAAGGAACAAAAATCCGACCTGCAGATTCCCGTTTTCTTTCATTCCGAGATCTATAATTGACGGCAAACAAAAAACATTTGTCACATTTCTTTCATGGAAAATTGGAATTAATTTGTATGTTCATAATAAAACATTGACTGTTAAATACATTACATTTCTCTCAATCCAACTAAAATAAACTTTATGTAACATGTTTGACTTTCACAGAATTAAAAGGGAAAACATATAAATGACAACACAGCTAATGTAATTTAGTGTGTGTGTGTGTGTGTGTGTGTGTGTGTGTGTGTGTGGGGATCACCACTGAGCTGTAAGTAGCTACCAGAAACCTACTTAATTGGTTGTTTTGTATTTCATTTCCAGTAAATATCATGAAAATTTGTGCTTTCTATCTAAAAAGTGCAAACATGGAAAGATAGCAAGTATTTCCATATTTGAAGTGGTCTGTAGTCTTAACTTGAGGCACACTATACGACGCGGAAGTCGGACGCACGCTTGCTGTTGGCACACGATGTTTCTGTCTGAGAAGAGACTGATCGGCCAATCAGCTGACAATCGATCGACTGGTGAGTCTTTTTCGATATTTCTAAACGTTGTGGACAAAGTTACGCAACTTAAGAACAAAATGGTGATTTAAAAAAAGGAGGAGCTTAAGGAGAAGCTTTCATTTTGTTATGAGCATTTACACTACAGAAGACATGTGGTCCAATGCGCCCCACACCGCCTCTGAAAGTGGACTGAGTGACCGGACTGTCACTCTGCGTCTTGGCGGTCGTTGGCGCTTGTGTTTAGCGCTGTCCACTTGTGATCCGATGGCCCCAACACGCATGTTCAAACCCAGTGGAAGGTCCCAGAATGTCTCAGCGTGGTTGTTATAATCTTCAATCCACTCGCACACAGATATTCACTCTCTGTTGAAAAGCTGCACTGCTGCCGCTGTGTGTCTGTGCGATGACGCATCCAAACATCACGCGTGTTAAATCACTCACACTTGCCGCCGAGTGGCGTCCGGTCGGCGCATCCGCACCGGCCCGGGCTCTCGGTGCCATATGTGCTGTGTCGGACCCGTCAGCTCCATTTGGTTCAGGGATCACACTCGTCCAACGCTGGACCAGATGTGGCCCCGCTGGCTAATGAACAGAGAACAGAGCGGTCCGTCAGAGATGTGGAGGCACAGTGATGAGAGAGCTGTGGATGTGATGAACGCAACACTGCTGTGTACTCACTTCTGTGCATTTACATTTACAGACTGTTTGATCAATGTCATTAGTGTTCAGTGCTGCCCTGTTGGAGAGATACTGTGGTCGACATGGTAATTAGAAACTCACATATCCGCCTCTTGCACACACACACACACACACACACACACACACACACACACAGTATAACATACCGGAATCCTTGAATAAGCGCTTGGGCTTTGGAGCTATATTGTAAAACTCAAAGTGGCAGTAGACAAGTTGTACCTGGGAAAATGAAGGTTTGATTGCCAGTTGCCAAAGACTATCAATGGAAGTCTCTTGCAGATACTATCCCCCGGTAGTGGACATGGCGGACTGTGGAACAACCAAAGTTACGGTGGAAAACAAAATGCAGTATGGCCAACTGGTTTCCACAAAAAGATGAAGTCATGTGCTAAAAGTTGTCAAGTTTCCACTTTAAATTGTGTTATTTATTTTGATTTTGACATGAGTCAAAAATTTGATTTCCATTAATGGAAAATAATCATTTTAAACCAATTGAACTTCCTATTAATTCCGCAGTAATTACAATAATTATAATTAATGTTGAGTTTGACAAAATTGTCAATTTTCTATTTCAGAATGACTTATTGCCTCCAACCAAAAGAAAAATGAATGTGCTGTGATCCAATCCTCCATCTTTCAAAAGCTGTACTTTGTGAGTTTTCTGCTAATTAGCTGTTAGCATGCAAACCCATTAAACTAAGACTGTTAGCGTTCTACCTGCTAACCGTTAGCAGTTAGCTCAAAGAGCCGCTGTATCAAAGAACAGCTTGCCTGTGTACTCTACAGGTTCATCCCTCGCAGTGAGAGCTTCTCTCCTCGTGTAGCACCAAGCAGAAGTGCTGTTGCTGGTTAGGGTTGTGTTCTGATGTTTAACTGTTGAAAGGAGTGTTATTTGAAATGTGTTCTTCTTTTATAGACACATTCCAATTATAAAAGGACTCATTTCCTACGTCACAGCGTCGTATAAAAGTTAATGAAACCGTCAACCTTCCACCTGTTTTGTACCCACGAGCTCCGACCCCTCTGACAAACACTTCCGGCCTGACGAAGTGGGCCGGAAAGGCCACAACCAGTACCGGCTGTCACAAATCACACCGACAAACACACATTTAATAGACAGCGGCTTTCGGCAGAAGGTCATTAAACTGCGAGTCCTCTGCCATTGAAGGGGCGCACAAATGTCAGAGGGAAATGTCAATAAGTGTGTCCGGCGCATGCCGTAGCCACCCGGGCTGTTTCTCTCTTCCTGAATGACTTCGTCTGCTTTCTTATTCCACTCGGGTACGGAGAAGCTTCTGGGCCCTCGAAATCAATTATGGATCCCTCCGTCGCATTGTCATTCCTCGGTGTCGCTCCTTCTGTTTCGCCGTCAATCCCTCTGTCCCCGGTGTCTCTCGCTTCCCTCTCCTCCTCCCCCCTTTCTATTGCCATCTGTCTTGGATCAATGCGGCTTTGGTTGCTGTCACCTTGCAGCTCGGGTCATGTTTTGCTTCTCTCAGACTGCACCGCCCTCCCCCCTTACTCCCCCACACACCCTCTCTCCTTCTGCCTCTGTGTCTCGGATCAATGCGGGGGGTTTCGCCATTGTCACATTGTGGCGCAGGTTGTGTTTTATTGGAGCTGTCAAGGCGCTGACCTTTCCGTGTCCAGGGGAAGAAAGAGTGATGCCAGCAGGCCGGTATGATAGAGGGAGAGGGACGAGTCGAATCTATCAAAGGGGTTCAGAGGGTGGAGGGTTTGGATCGCGGCCAAACGTTTGCCTTCAAGCACACAGCTCCTTTTCTATTCCTCATGTCACTCAATTGTATTTGTATATTTGTCTGTTTCTTCTCCTGGTTTTGGATTCAACATCAGAACATTTAGTCTTGTGACAGACGATCGGAGATCTCAAGCTACCGAATGTCTGGGGATTTTTAAATGTAAAAGTTGTTGCAAGGGCGGCCGCTGACGAAGCTACGAGCTTTACATGTCCTGGATTTGGACAGGAAAATCAAAACCGTTTATCTACATGTGTTGAGGTGTAAGGGGGTCCCCTCAGCTGTCCCAGGGACAACCGGTGTGCTGTGCAAGCTCACCGGGGATTGTGTGAACCCTCTCTCCTGCAGGCAACGGTGGAGGTTTCAGCTTTGGATGATTTTTCAGTTTAATCGACTCCAGAGAGGCAGGTAGAGAGTGAGAGGATTCACACGCCGCTGCTTCCAAATGGATATCAAATAATACCCAAAACGAGATGACTTTATATATCAAAGCATGTCAACTGGATGGAATAGGCAAACATTAGTACAGAACAAGTACACTTGTACGCGACTCTCTGCCTCCTGAAGAGAAAGCCATGAATCATCACTTCATCGCTCAGGTTTCGGATCACGTTGGATGAAAGGCCTCCTAGCTTGAAGCACCTTTACTGGCTCCTATTTTCTTTCCTTTCCCTTCTTCCGGGCTTGTCATTTGTCTCACTGCTGGCCTGTAATTTGAGCTTACTTCGTGGATTTCACCGTACACAGGTGTCCCTGAAGACACAAAGTGGGACAGACTAATGGACCTGTAGAAAATGTGGATCATCCTCCTCTTTAATGATCCAGTCAACCTTTCTTTTTTTACGTTATGCCACTTTTTATATTTCCTTTACTTCATTCCATTTCTTTTCTCCGCTGTCAGAATGAGAGACGCGACGATGAGAACGCCTCCAGTGACTGCGATCAAGCTGTTCTTGCTGTCCGTCACCAGGAGGCAACATCGACATGTTTAAGAGCACTAAACGAGAGCTGCACCATCGGGTCCTCTGTCTCTGCCTCTTGTCTTACTCCTGATTGGGGGAGTGGCAGCGTACCCAGGGATATGTGCACAACTATCGCTGAATAACTTTGATGCAGAAGAAAACTTAAAAACACGACGATTCTCACGCAAGATCTGCGGCGTCTTTTTCACGATTAATTCGTGGACGTTTCTTCCGGATGGACGTCAGAGATAATGATATGAGCGGGAAGTGTTGGTCACATGGAATGACATCAATATGTGTTTCATGTCTGTGTTCAAACCATAGACTGCATATAAGAAGTGGACACAGTCATCGTGACGTCACTCATTGCTTTGGATAAGCCATGAATTTTCCCCAGTTGATTACTTACAATAAGGCAATCACTTTTTGTATTACAAGTTTGTGGAAAATAATGTTTGAATTTGAATTGAGGAGAAATCTACAGACGCAAAAGGACCGAAGTAGGAAAAGAAACACAGAAATGTGTATTTTGGATGTTTTCTTTCCACTAGTCTGAAAAAAGACGTTGTGGAAGCAAAATTGACCAAAATCTATTAAAAACAAAATTGCCCAGTGCATGAAACACAATGTTTCTGCTTTTGTGTCACCGCTGCAGCTCCAACTGCTGACCGTGTCGGTGAGCGGTCACATGAGCAGCCAAACCTGCATACTCCCGTCTCTTTCACCCTCACACGGTATCGTCACCTTCCATCTCTCGCCTCAGAGTTCGGAAACCTCTGGCTCGCAGCGTTTCTGCTGAGATGATAAATAGAATGACTTTCGTCCCCTGAATTTCTATTTCGGGAGGTGAAGGTGGTGGAGATGCCAGCCCAAATTTGGCTGGCGTAAACTATCTACACGATCCACCTGGTGAGACTTAGACGGCTGACCGTCGGTGGAGCGCTGACAGAGAGCCCTGAGAAAAGATTACCTTTTGAGAGGATCGCCTGTGCGAGCGGCAGTGACTGAGGAGTGCTTTGAGAGTCAATTTTGTGTCTCTTTGTGGTCATTTTGAGTCTCTTTTTTCTAGCTGTTTTGTGTTGGATCTTTTTGTGTGTCTTTGAGTCGCTTTATAGTTGTTTTGTGTCTCTTTTGTTGTCACTGTTGTGTCTTTGTAGTCATTTTGTTTTCCTTTGTAGTCTTTTTTTGCCTCTGTGGTCATTTTAAATCTCTTACTGTTTGGACATGTGTCTCTTTTGGTGACATTATGTAGTTAAAGGCCACAGAAGGGGGGGGGGGGGGGGCACTTTGGGCCCCTGAGCCTGAGCCTGGTCGACTCAGTAATCCATCCATGCATGAAGTACATTCGGCTGTTCATGGGCCGAGAGTGAGTTGCATATTTTGTTCCAAAACTACAGTAGCATGTAAATCACGAAGTCCTTCTTTCACTCCCTCTCTTAGTGACACTCTTAGATGTCCTCTCGCTCTCTGTGTGTGTGTGTGTGTGTGTGTGTGTGTGTGTGTGTGTGTGTGTGTGTGTGTGTGTGTGTGTGTGTGTGGAGGAGAATGGTTCAGAGTAAAGCAGAAGCAGCAGGTTGAAGGCGTTTCTGGTTCCCTGAGGTTTTCATGCTGTAGGCCTCCACCTCAGATTCGACAAAAAACGAACCGTGTGTGTCACATCTGCAGATTCATGTGCTTGCCTGCTCTCCGCTGTGCTCTGCGAGGTTTGTGCAACAGTACCTTTGTGTTCTTGTGACTGTGTGTGAGGGCACGACGCAGCATCTATCGCTGCCGGGCAGATGAGGTGGCCTTTGTGACACCTGGAGTCAACACATTCCAGCTATACGTGTCAAGGACACAGCCACTAAAGCAGCAAAGACCTCGTACAGCAACTGTTTCTCATCTCACTATACACCTCACCTGCCTTTTATGCCTTCCCATGAGATCATGTTGGTCCACACCAGGTGGAAACCTCCGTGAAACCAATGCGGTGTCTTAAAATGTGCATTCTCCCTAGTGTCCACCAGGGGGCGACTCCTCTGGTTGTATAGAAGTCTATGAGAAATTGACTCTACTTCTCTCTTGATTTATTCCCTCAGTAAACATTGTAAACATGAGTTTATGGTCTCAATCTCTAGTTTCAAGTCTTCTTCAATACAGCATGATGTTCATTTAGTACATTATGGTCCATTTAGAGTCACACAGACCATAAAGCAGGGGATGCTTTAGGGCGGATGAAACAGAAACGTCTTCTCCAGCACATCTTGTTGACCAAAGATACCTGAACTGTTTAATAGGATCAGATTGTTTTAAATATACTTTATGTCCCTCCTGCATTCATAATCTGTTATGCTGTAAGAGGACGCTAATCACCGCAGTTTAAAGTAAATGAGTTTCTGTTAAACTCCGAAAGTGAATAGAAACTGAAGAAAACCAAGGACAAAGAAATAAGCTGCTGATTATGTGAAAGAAAAAGTGTTTGTGCTGCAAATGGTATTTCCAAAATCCAATTGAGTTTATAAAAAATAATAATAATTATCCGTGTGTAATACACTGAGGATGGACAGGAACTTCTCTGAGTGTTTCACCTTCTCCACAGACGGAGCAACACTCTCCTGCAGACGTCAAACTTTTTAAGCCAGACATCATGTGAGTGTGAGTGCATCTCCACTCCCAGCAGATCAAAGGGTAATTGGAGGAACTACCTAAATTTAAGAGTTCCTCAGAGAATTTCCTGAGGGATGGAGTTTAATTCTGACTGTCCATTAGTGGAGAACCTTGATGGACAGAGATCAAATAATCCCTGACCTCTCACACATGTTGTGTAATTACCACGAACACGGCTCTTTGCTGTGTCGAACTCATTTTCCAGCAAACGGGAGGAAATCCGCTCTCATCATCTCCCACATTTATTATCAGCTTCTCACATATATTAGCGCTGGCTCTGACAAACTTTACTTTTTACCTGAACCTGAAACTCCATTTCCAGTTTAATCATTTAAGCTGTAGCTCCATATTTTAAAGACATGTCTGTTTATCAGCTAACTTGAACAATAAAATAAGAAAAGTAAGAAAAGTTTCTCTCTTGAATTTACTTTCCTCTTTATTTCTAAACCTTCAGGTGGAGCTCGATAATGTCAGTGCTAGAACGTATTCATTTACTCATCAGCCTCCAGACTTTGTCTTTTTCATGCTTCTTATCTGTACTTGTCAGTCACAGTGCTGCTCAAGTAGATATATATATATATATATATATATATATATATTATTCAAAATATTAGTCTTTTTTTCCCCTTCTGTCTGTGTTGGACATTGTGACAGGACAGTGATATAAATATGAATGTTTACTTTTCCCTGGTGCTTTTTTAAAATAGTTTTTGTTCACTCCGCCTCATGTGTTGCATTCTGGGGAACACGTCAGACAGCAGACCGGTGGACGAGAGCAGGACGGTAACGTTGGGTGAGGTCGGTAGAGACACCGGCAACGGTAGACGGCATCGCAATCCAAAGTTAAAATATTTACGTCCTCCGCGACAGAATTGAACTACCTTAAGTTTGCAATAGAATATTAATAGAAAGCTGCAATTGACAGCTGCATGCATTACTAGAATGCATACATAAAATGGTAGACAGGAAATCATTCCATTCCAAATGTTTTATTTCATCATCATAGCAACATATCAAGCGTGGTTCGTTTCGCTGTCCTGCGATAGAGCGCTTCAGGAATGGGCCCTAAAACAATGAGTCAGCATTTTTTCACTTCCTGTTCCCTAGTCTCGAAGTCAGCAGTTTTTAGAACGTGTTTTTTGTTAGATGCCTGAAATGAGGTCTGTGGTTAAGACGAGATAAATAGATTTAAAGAAACCATAAAACAGGTCAGTGAATAACGCTCTGGTGAAGTTACTAACAGAGTCTAAATGAGAGCACCTACATGCATCACTAACACTAGTCCTCCTTTAGCTCAGTGACATGAAGTCATGTGACCGTGGTGGAGCTCCTTTATAGGCTAATGTTAGCTCCGTACTTTTGCCAATTACATTCACGCTCCAACAATCGATCTTGAGGAACAAAACGTCTCGGTATCATAAACGTTGTTTTTTCCGAAGGTTATTTTCTGCAATAATCTGTTGTTCAA
Source organism: Ophthalmolycus amberensis (assembly GCA_024529925.1). Classification (NCBI taxonomy): domain Eukaryota; kingdom Metazoa; phylum Chordata; class Actinopteri; order Perciformes; family Zoarcidae; genus Ophthalmolycus; species Ophthalmolycus amberensis. The sequence continues at coordinate 513,261 of JAFEUB010000060.1, forward strand.
CGTTAAAGTCATATCGGCTTTTTGGAGGAGGGAACCAGTGTCATGCTAACTTCCTGTTGGCCTGCAAATATACGTCATCCCTGCATCAGTACTCCATCGGACTCTTCGTTCGTGCAGTCAAGAAAGTGTTGACCGTCTGCCTGATTCCACATGAATGCAGAGTTATTTAGAGCACAATTGTCTTTCCAGATCCCTCACAGGCTCACACTTGATTAACCGTGCTTCCACCCCCCCCCCCCTCTCCAGATCCCTCAGATCAGCTATGCATCCACGGCCCCGGAGCTGAGTGACGACCGGCGGTACGACTTCTTCTCTCGGGTGGTCCCACCGGACAGCTTCCAGGCCCAGGCGATGGTGGACATCGTCAAGGCCATGGGCTGGAACTACGTGTCCACCGTGGCCTCGGAGGGCAGCTATGGAGAGAAGGGCGTGGACGCCTTCATGCAGCTCTCCAGGGAAGCAGGTAAGACTGGTGATGAGCCGCCATCTTCCATCAACGCCGGGGTCTCTTTTGTAACCGGTTCAACAGATTCATATCTGAGCGGCATTTTGAGGCTATCAATATATTTTGAGGCTCAGAGTATCCCACCGAGGGACGCGGTTGTCTGGTTTTTGTGTGCGGTGGAGGCCACGGTGCTGAAGCCCTTCATTAACAGGATAATGACTGCAAATTGTGACTCTGACGTGAAGTGATCGTGCTGGTCTTTAAACCCCTTTAAACTAAAAAACGTGTTTCTTAGTAAAATATGTGCCTCAGTATAAACATAAGAGTGTTACATGAAACGGTTGAGTCACAGAAGCTTAAAATGAATTGATTAGGTATGCAGTGATGCTGATTGCGCCCCGAATAATCTCGGTGACATTTGGATCAGTCTGACGACTCCTCGCATCCCACCGGTCAGGACGGCGTCCTCACATTCATGTGTTGGCGCTTTTTTCGAGGATTGTGAAAGGACGCGGCCGCTGCCAGGGCGCACAGAGGGCGCCCAAAAAACGCTTCAGCTGAGCGAACACCAACCGGCCGGCCAATGTTTCCACACAGACGCGTCCTTGATCATTGATCTGTGGTGGTTTTTGAACCATGATTTGATTAAATAAAAAAGAATTGCACAGCAGTCCAGCACAGTGTCACCTCGAGCAGCATTCACACTCTTTCATCCTTCAACGGGTTCCGTTTCAGAAGATGTTCAGGAGGACATCGTGGGCCGTAACCTCTGGCTGTGTTTTTAAAGGCAACTAGAAGGATGCTCAAGGAGTGTAGAGCTGTTTGCATGAGTGAAAAAATAAATCTGATCCGTGTCGTCATCTGGGAGAAGCTCATGCTGCACCAGGTCTCATGGATACAGGGCCAGAAGTCTTTCTGTAATCCTTCCAACAAACAAACAGAAAACATCAATTCCTTGGTGGATGTTAGAAAACTGCTACTTAGCGCCGAAGAAAGAATGAACAGCAAGGTTTACAGAATGAATGAATGTTGTCTTGAAGGGATGACTCACACAGGTTACTGTGTCGAGGACGTGCTCGTACTCACAGGTTCGTGGTGCTTTTCCTGAAAACTGCAAACATCGTAACCACCTGAATCAACGTGTCCTCGTACAACAGTTCGTACGATAACTTACCAAAAGCTTGCACCTCATTTTTCGTGTGCGTTTTCCTACAAAGTCCAGCAACTCGTGTCAATTTCCTTAAAAAAAATAAATGTCCGTCATAACAGGAAACTGTATTAGTCAACAAAACTACTTGGTTATGTTTCGGAATAGATCGTCTTTCGGGTTAAAATAACCACAGAAATGCTGTTGATGAAGTACGCAGGTTGACAAAAAGCTCTCCATTGACTTCTTGTTTCACGTGAGGAACAAAGAAGGTCTTCTGGCTAAAAGGTCGCTGGTTGTTGAAGCAGCATATTATATTCAACTTTATGAATCCATATAGCAGCAACAACAACAAAAAAACTGAATACAATACAAGGACACGAGGTATTATGTATGCATATATCTATGTATATGAATTCACGACTTACTAAATTATTATTACTATTATTTTTTTCACCTGCCGTTTTTTGAGGTCTTATGTTTTGTTAAAAATGTAAAATAAAGTTGTTGTTTTTTAAAAGTAAAAAAAAACTAAAACAGACTTGACGATAAGATTTCCTCTGAAACCGAACACCACCTGCATGATGACACATTGCTTTCAGACGCCACATATGTCCCATGATGACAGCTTCAATCATCATGTGTGTGTGTTGAACCTGACAGATGGCTTCAATTCCAAGTTCATGACTCTGCACAAAGTATTCGTACCAACATGTGAACATTTTTTTTCCCTCGTGCATAAATACAGCTGCATGCATAAAAAATCCATCTCAGCATGTCGAAGAGGCCAAATTGTTAAAGGAGCAGACCGGAGTCCCACACATGTGTGAAGGGACGGTAGGGACAGTAGAGGCCATCTGTCTCCACTCAGTCCCTGCCAGCACGCTTCTGTCACAGCTCTGCAGCGTCCACTGCAGGCTGCCGCCGGGCGGTGAGGAACGGCTGAGATTCTGAATTCAACGATGAATCCACGAGAAGTGAATCATTGAGAGTCTGGTCGTTGAGCAGGTGTTGTAATTGCTCCTAAATCCTCTTATTTCTGATGCCGTCAACGCGTGAACACGCACTACGCCGCCTCAGTTGACTATTCGGCTGATGAATATCTGATAAAAGAGCTCTCTGTGTGTGAAATGTAGTTTCTGGATTATCTGCAGATTTGTGAGTAATCCGCCGAGTATTGATTGCGGGAGGTTCCCTCTATCAAGTCAGCAAGACACACATCCACATGTAAACTCTCTCACACACACACACACACACACACATCCACATGTAAACTCTCTCACACACACACACACACACACACATCCACATGTAAACTCTCTCACACACACACACACACACACACACATCCACATGTAAACTCTCTCACACACACACACACACACACACATCCACATGTAAACTCTCTCACACACACACACACACACATCCACATGTAAACTCTCTCACACACACACACACACACACACATCCACATGTAAACTCTCTCACACACACACACACACACACACATCCACATGTAAACTCTCTCGCACACACACACACACACAATATGTTTCTCCGGTAATATAATTAGACGGCGTTCGTTTCCAGCGGGGTGTTAAAGATAGGAGCCTGCACACACACACACACACACACACACTCACTGGCGGTAATGCAGGGAGGACTCATCCGGAGTGATTCGTCGGGTGGTAGGAGACTGCTTCGCAGAGAAAGAGTTTCTCTCCAATCTAAACTTTTCTCTCGCTTCTCTCACGACTTCTCTTCGTCTCTGCAGTCGACGGTAGACTCCGGTTTTACTCACTTTTACTGTAGCAAGGATCCAGCTGGTTTATCAAAGCCTCACCGTCGTCCCATTGTACTTGCACCGTGATGACAGGAGCTTTAGCTTCATGCATTCCTGCAAGATATACGTTCATACTATGTTTGAGTTTCGGAAATAAACCAGTACCAAGTAGTACGAAAGTAGAAAGAAAGGACTATTTGTGTGGTTTTGCTCACAGCAGCTACAACCCCATACAGCCAGGATGGCCTGCCTGCACACTGCTCTGAACACAGAGATGTAGAGCAATGGGCTAGCAGCAAACACTGCTAGCAGCAAACTAGCAGCAAACGGGGCTAGCAGCACTACCAACGGAAACAGTGCTGACAGAGCTAACAGTTTGGTTAACGTTGTGAAATTGTCAAGATGTTTTTGTTCTGACCTTCAGTTTGAAGTATTTACACTTTGTTTCTGACAAATACGTATTTTTTTCTGTCTCTAAATACTACAACTCCCACGAGTTTCAGTGGCCATTGTCATGGAGCGGCAGCAGGGTTGTAAAGTAACAAAATATTGCACTTAACAGCAATTTTTTAGGGACTTTTACTTTGTGTATTTTTGCGCAACGTTCTACTTCTACTAGACTCCATTTATGTTTCTTTACAGATTAAGATTGCACATGAAAAAACACATTATCGGCATATAAAAGTGCTCAGAAGTGTATACAATATTAATTTGCATTGCATATTGTGCTTTCATCTAAAATGTGAGGCAATATGTGTTTTCTTTCATTTTCAAGAATTGGATGCTGAATAAGACAAACTACTGAAAACGTTATGATTAATCATTGATCAAAGATATCCACGAGAGAACAGAGACGAGATGAAGGTTTCATCTCTGAAGAAAAGAGAATCCATATTTCCAAAAATGTCTCTTTTATTTTGATAGAATATCTTGATACCACCAATAAAAAATGCAGATAAAAGTATATGAGACGTCAGAGATGTGTTCTACTTTTATAAGCAACTTTTTATACGAAGTTTTATACTGCAGTATAAAAGTTGCCTGTAAAAGTAGAACACATCTCTGTGTAGAAAGTACAGCCGATATATGGAACCACTCGATGTCACGTCTTTCTTCAGTGCTGTAAATATTAACAGGTTGACACTTTGAGGAGTCAGCTTTTTTTATGTGAAGGCTAAAGCCCACAAAGATTTCATCTTCACGGATCTGGAAATGAAGCGAGCTCATAAAGTACAAAAGGTATAGTCAATACTCGCCCTTGTTAGGGTGGAAGTACATGTGTAGTTGCAGTTGTAAGTACTCCGTAATCTTGCCCACAGCTTTAATTAAATATAAATGAGTGGACAAATAAAAGCTAATCTCAGCAGGAGCCACATATTTAAACTGGATTTCTTGTCCAAAACATCCTCCACAGTCGGGCCAGAATGTGAAAGAAAGAAGTGGTTTGTTAAATCACTGAGTTTGGGCTCATTTAATCAAACCTGTCTCAACAGTCGGACCTCGACATGAAGTGCAGAGCATTTACTAAAGCAAACGACGTGATCGGTTTGAGTTCGGACCCGAAAGAAACGCAAAAGTGCAGACACGGGGAGGAGACGGTGGAGTCTGAGGGGCATTCTCATCAGGGCTTTATTATTCCGCAGCTTCTTGAATACAGACGCATTTCAAAAGACCCGCAGGAAGCCGCCCTTATTATCTCTGAATCAGCAGGATTGTGAGGAAAACCGCTGTGAGATATTTGCTTCTCATTCCTTCAGAGGTTGAGAATGCTGACGGGGTAACTGGGCCTCTTAACACCATGTGAACGGCGTATTGGCAGCAGATAGCAGGAGGGGGATGAAGTCTCCAAGCTGTTTACCATCACAAGCACTCCAGCAGAGACACGCAGGATGTGAAAAAACACCTGCAGCTACTGCTCGCTTTGAAATTAAACTGTTTTCTTAGTTGTGTCTCTGAGCAGTCCTGACATTGTCGGAATTATTTATGAAATCACACATCTCACGAGAGGCTGCACTATCACGGTGTGCTGGTTTCTTTCACTTCAGTAACAGAAACACGGCCATGGTTGTAGTGAAACAGGAGCTTAGCTTCAAATGAGCAGAACATTACTAGATGCTTAACATCTTCTGAATTCCCTGCAAAAAGAATGCATGAATATAGATCTGGAATAAAGCCGAGGCGTCAACCAATCTCCTGAACTGATACTTAGTTTGACTTGAGGTCACTGCAAGATGCAAAGAATCTACACCAAGAAAAACGCTGTCAATGTCATAACTTCTTACATATCTTTCAACTTGAACTCTTACTACTACTACTACTACTACTAAGTTCTGCTCGCTAGCTTCAGCTTCACAACAGTCACGCTCGCCCACTGACCAATCACACCGCACGTTAACGCTGAGCTGCACGTTAACGCCGAGCCGCACGTTAACGCCGAGCCGCACGTTAACGCCGAGCCGCACGTTAACGCCGAGCCGCACGTTAAGGCCGAGCCGCACGTTAAGGCCGAGCCGCACGTTAACGCCGAGCCGCACGTTAACGCCGAGCCGCACGTTAAGGCCGAGCCGCACGTTAACGCCGAGCCGCACGTTAAGGCCGAGCCGCACGTTAACGCCGAGCCGCACGTTAACGCCGAGCCGCACGTTAAGGCCGAGCCGCACGTTAAGGCCGAGCCGCACGTTAACGCCGAGCCGCACGTTAAGGCCGAGCCGCACGTTAACGCCGAGCCGCACGTTAAGGCCGAGCCGCACGTTAACGCCGAGCCGCACGTTAACGCCGAGCCGCACGTTAACGCCGAGCCGCACGTTAAGGCCGAGCCGCACGTTAAGGCCGAGCCGCACGTTAACGCCGAGCCGCACGTTAAGGCCGAGCCGCACGTTAAGGCCGAGCCGCACGTTAACGCCGAGCCGCACGTTAAGGCTGAGCTGCACGTACTCGGCTAGGCCACCTAGAAAGCTCAAATACGCCCAACATGTCAAACTAAAGATCTGATTGGTTGAAGAATATGACAATCAACAATATCGTCCCCATTCACTTAAAGTGCACATGGATGCACTTGTGAGTCTGCAGGCCTCGGGCCGCTCTTCTTACCTAGAGACACAGAGGTGAGATCTGATTGGATAAAAGCTCTACTTAAAACAAGCTGTACTGGAAGCAGAGCAACTGAGGAAGACAGGAGCTGTGCAATGAGAGAATAAGATTATGGGAAAAATATTTTTATAAATTATAATACATGTGTATTTATGAAAAATGATAAAATAGCTATAACTTTGTGATTCTGTTTGGGCCAGCAGAGAAGGCCTTGCAGGCCCTGACGGCCCACCTCTGGTTGTTCGGTCTCCTTCGGGCTTCTTCCCATGCTGGCTCCAGAACTTGTCCCTGCAGCTGTTTGCCTCCTCATCCTCCTCCATCTTCTAACCAAACAACCACCCACCCCCCCCCCCCCCCCCCCCTCTGTGTGTTTATTTATAAAGTCATTAGTCTGGAGGAATATTAGAAGCAGCCCAGAACACACCAGTTAATGTGGCGAATAATTCGTCTATTTGATTACCTGGGAATCCCCGGATGGCACGCGTCAGCCGCTTATTAGCCTCTTCTGCTCGTGGAGAGGATACTAACAAAGACAAGAGAAGTGGTTTCAGTGATTCAGGGAGAGGTCAGTCAGCGAGAGGAAACATATGGCATCGGTGTTCAGTCATACAGATCCTCGTTGCACAGCCTGTACTGTATCTCAGTACAGCGAGGCAGCCATCCATCAAAATAACTCGTACGCTCTCCGATAAAATATTTCGTTTTGTAGAACAAATCCCCCCCCCCCCCCCGTTTCACTTCTTCCACTCCGGCATAATCACCAAACAGCAGAGTTTGAGTTTGACACTGACGGATCCTTTTTCTTTTGTTTTCAAACGCAATCTTTTGATGCCGAGTCATTTCAAAGGAAGCGTTTTCAAGAGGAGCTCGGCAGTCGTCCCACGGGCCGCAGTATATATTTAGGCAAAGCAACGTCAATGTTTCAAGGTGGGGTCTTCGTGGGAAGTGTTGGACGGATGCACATCAGCTCAATATCAGGTCGACATCGAGGACTTTGAAGGAGAAAAGAAGAAGACAAAGGAAGGAAGCCCATGTTTGGAGTGATTGATTTGCAGTGTTTATTGTGCTGCTATTCACTTCGTGTTATACTCGGTTCACTGCGGGTTTGGACCCCAGCGTCCACGCCAAAGAAAACAGGGGCTACGCCAGGATTTCTCTGCTCTGAGGTTGTCAAAATTAGATTTGCACATTAAAACTAAACAAAACTAATAAAACACTTGTTGGATCATTTTTACAAAAGTCTTGACATGTTTTTTTTGTCCTCTCAACAATAGTAGACCACATTCTGCTAAGTATGGATCATTTCTGCACAGTTGCAGATACAAATCATGCAACACTTATGAGGATTAATTGGAGAATCGGATTCGGGTGGTGAGTAAGTAGGATTGTTTCCAACTCGTGTGATCCAAACTTTTCCAATAACTCCAGAGCGTTGTCAAGACGCCAATAACTACATTTATGTTGAAGACACTAACGAGTTATAAACACTGAAGAGAGTTGATTTAAAAAATTAATTCCCAAACTAATGTAATATATGAATCCCTTTGGCTGCTGAGCCGTCAGCCAAGTCACAAGTCATTAGAGGAAGGTGTAGCCTCACTCAGTGACTCATCGGCTCAGCCGCTGCGATTCGTGACTCCTTTGATTCTTATCTCTCGGTGAACAACGGCTGAACCAAGAAGCCCAGCAACAGAAAGTTGTATCTCATTACTTTACCATCAAAAGCTCCAACAGTTCTAATTCCCATTATAAAATCGAGTCCAAGTCCTTGAAGAAGTTCTGCTTTTATGTATGCACGTCCTGCATGTCTGACTGGTCCGCAGTGACTAAACTGCTCTTTGCAGCACACGGAGTTTCTCTAAAGTATCTGTGGAGCATAAGCTGCTGAAATCCTCATCATTGTGTTTGTATTACGGGAGGTGGACAGCTACATTCACGCAGCTTTAAGCCGAATATGGAATATCAGCCAACAAGTAGGTTTGTCACTGTCTATGAAGGCAAACAATGTCTTGTGATATAGAAGTAGATTTACATACACTACGATCAAAGAGTTTGGAATTAGCTGTTTTACTTCTTTCCTTCAGTAATCAGACACTAAATGTATTATTTACATGTTAAACAGTTTTGTCCCCAAAAGAAGAAACAATGAAATGATTCAAACTTCCGTTTAGTCGACGTCCCCGCAGCGTTGCAGCAGAATACTGTTCCACGATGATTACTAAACCACAACATTGCACGTCGGCCCTGTGTTGAGCCCTCTGCAGTCTACTCAGTGGTTCGATTGAAGAGGTTCAAACTGTGGTTTGCTCATCTGATATTCCTCGAGTGCTGTGTATAGGAAGTGGACGTCGTCATCATGACGTCACCCATTGTTTTTTGGACTGCCATTTTGAAGCCTCTAGTTTGACGATTCCGCCATCGCCATCTTGGATTACTGCCGTCGCGATGTTGTTTTTTCGGAACCAAAGAACATAAATTACCATATTTTGAATGTGGAGGAGTGACGTAGAGACGTAGAGAGATGTAGTGACTTTGCTTTACGGGACCAATTTGCCGAGAACGTTCGGGATTTAGCTCTCCGTAGAGAGCTAAAGAAGGTGATTCGGCAGAATAATAAAATCACTTTCTTTGGGTTACGCGAGGAGGCGCTGAGGTGGGAAGATGGAGAGCCAGCGGGTGGTCAGAGTCGGCGGGTGACAAACTCATGTGAGATGGGAGCTGTTGAGTCCAATACGATTGTTGGGGCTGCCCTCCCCGAACCTGACCCACTGCTGGTGGAAATTCTGCAAACTTTAAAGCAACAGCAGGTCCAGGTTGAGAGCACGCTTAAGAAACAGCAGGCTCAGATTTTTGATTTGGCACAGAAAGTGTCTGATTTGTCCGGTCTAGGGATTAGCTGGCAGGGGGTACGTGGGGATCAGCCGAGGTTTGACGCTGATGGTCAGCCTATTTGTTTTAAATGTCGGGTTGCGGGTCACATGGCGCGACAGTGTCCGGTACGAGCACCAAACAGAGGGGCAGCTCCGGTGTTGCGCCATGAGGTCTCCCGTGACAGGCTTGGCCAGGTAGCTGAGCAGCAGGGAAACTCTCCCCCCCTGTGGTAATGAGTCCAGCTACAGGTGAGGTTCAGTCGGGCTCACACTTTGAAGTTCCAAAGCAGGAATATGAATGTTTGGTCGGCAAATGTCCAACTGTGGACATTTTGTTGGGTGATGTGAAGGTTAAATGCCTCCTAGACACTGGGTCTAACGTGTCAACTATTACAGAGACATTTTTTGAGCAGCATTTTAGGCCAACTCTTAAAACCTGTGAGTGGCTTTCCCTGTCGTCGGCAAATGGGTTGGGCATTCCTTACCTGGGGTATTTCGAGAGGGATGTCTGTGCCTTGGGCAAGGTTGCAAGTGGGAGGGGCATTCTGGTTGTTCGGGACCCTACGGACACCGCGACATTCCATCGGAAAATAGCTGTTCCTGGCATATTGGGCATGAACGTAATCAAGCGGTTTTATGAAATGGAGCAGTTGGCATCAGATGGTGAGCAGGATTCGGCGTCTGATTCGGATGAAGTGTGGGGTTTGGCATTCTCGGTTTGCCAGCAGGAGCAGGCTGTTTCACCTATAGGCTTTGGCTATTCCACCGTGCCTTTCTGTGTTCCGGCTGGATCCATGTGTTTTGTACCCGTGTCAGTTCCACCTGGGCAGACTTTGTTAGGCTCATTTGTGTGTGTGGAGTCATTGGGGGCGGGGGAAGGGAGCCTCCCGGGGGAGTTACTCGTTTCCAATGCAGTGGTTCCAGTGGCGAATGGACAGGTTGCGGTGCCGGTCATGAATGTAGGACATGTGGATGCGAACATTGCATCTCAGACCTGCCTTTGCTCAATACATTCAGTGGAAGTGGTGTCAGGGGGTAATGCCCCTGTAGCATTTGAACGAGTAGGGCCGCAGGAAGAGAGAGTCTTTTTGTGCGAACAGACTGGTGGGGTAGCGGAGCGGCAGCAGCTGCCCCCGGAGGTAGCCGCACAGGAATTTCCAGGGCTGACTGTTGAACAGGTACGGAAAGTGAGGCAGCTCCTGAGTAAACATTCTGGGGTCTTCGCAAAGTCAGACATGGATTTGGGATTTACAAACGTGATAGAGCATGAGATTCCAGTCCTGGATGAAGCCCCGGTGAGGCAGCGCTACCGGCGTATACCCCCAAGTCAGTATGAGGAAGTCAAAACGCATATTGCACAGCTGTTGCAGCAGGGCATTATCAGGGAAAGCAGTAGTCCCTACTCCTCCCCCTTGGTGATAGTGAGGAAGAAGGATGGGTCGCTAAGGCTCTGTGTGGATTACAGGCAGCTTAATGCGAGAACACGGCGAGATGCGTTCCCTCTTCCACGGATCGAAGAGTCCTTGGATGCTTTGAGCGGGGCAAAGTGGTTTACCACCCTGGACCTGGCGAGTGGTTACCATCAAGTGGGAATGGCTGAGAAAGATTGCAGTAAGACTGCATTCTGCACTCCTTTTGGCTTGTATGAATTTACACGGATGCCGTTTGGGCTCTGTAATGCGCCCGGCACCTTTCAGCGGTTGATGGAACGAATTTTGGGGGATCAGAGGTTCCAGTCGCTCCTCCTGTATCTGGATGACATTGTGGTGTTTTCGTCTACCATGGATCAGCACCTTGAGCGCCTAGATTTGGTGTTGTCCCGGCTGGGGTCTCTAGTAGCGGCAGCAACCTGTCAATCACTGTGTAGCCCCGCCCTAAAGCATCCCCTGCTTTATGGTCTGTTTGACTCTAAATGGACCATAATGTACTAAATGAACATCATGCTGTATTGAAGAAGACTTGAAACTAGAGATTGAGACCATAAACTCATGTTTACAATGTTTACTGAGGTAATAAATCAAGAGAGAAGTAGAGTCATCTTCTCATAGACTTCTATACAACCAGAGGAGTCGCCCCCTGGTGGTCACTAGAGAGAATGCAGGTTTTAAGACACTTCCGCATCGTGTCTAACCCATAGACCAAACTTCTATTTCTATTGTGGAGTTTGAAGAGGAGCTTTGCTAAAGAAACATGTTTCCTGTTAATTCCACCTTGTTGTAGGCTTCATGTGAATCTTTGACACATAAACAGGAAACAGCCATCCATCTGTCCGTCTACTCCACTTATCTGAGGACGGGTCACGGCTGTCAGCAGGCTTAGCCGGGTATTCCAGACGTTCCTCTCTCCGGCAAGCTTCTCCAGCTTCTCCTGGGGGACCTGAGGCGTTCCCAGGCCAGATGAGATGGAAATCTCTCCAGCGTGTTCTGGGTCTACCTTCGGGACCTCTTACCAGTTGGACGTGGCCTGTAAAGGGAGTTGTCCAGGAGGCCTCCTCATCAGATGTTGAACCACCTCAGCCCGGCTCCCTCTTCACCGCAACGGTCCGCTACAACGCTCACATCACCGCTGTCCATCTCGAGCTCCATTTAAGCCTCACTCCCGAGATACTTCACCTCCCTCGCTGGGGGCAGTGAGTCTCTCCCAACCTGGATCCACTGTTTCTACTCCTACTCCTCTTTAAATCTGCACACATTTTGTTGCTAAACTTCCAGTTCCTTCGACCAATGAATGGTGATTTATTCGATTGTCAGTCTGGTTGTAACATTGTACAGCATTTTGTTTTCCATGTAACAAACCCCCTGCTTACGAACTAACTGTTAGTAATGAGTTACTTTCCAAAACCTGGAAGAAGGAACGACCGTTCAGACATTAGAGTAGTCCTCACACACATCTGAGCTAAGAGGAGTAACAATTAATTCGTGAAAGCAAGCACAAAAAAAAATCAGCAGACTCACTTCTGCACAGATTATTTAGATAAATTGCTTTCGATATGCGCACTGATGTGCTTTTGCAATTCATGACTCTGTGCGAACTACACATCGCTGCATGCTGCTGGTATTTAGCTGTTCAAACACCTCAGTTCAGCCTCAGTGCTCATCATGACTCACGTCTTTTGAGCAAACTGGTACGTTACACTGCAGAATATCTCCAACTGCCCTCCAGAATGTCTGTCTGACTGTCTGACTGTCTGGGTCCCAAAATTTGAAAAATTAATGCGTCTCTTGATGTCACACCGCTATCGTAAAGCTTTGGATATCTTCGGGGAAGGATTGTGGTTTTGGTATGACATTTGAAACAGTCACTGATTGCTCTTAAGCTCTGTCTCTTGAGTTCACAGATTGTGTTTGTGCCACATCATGTATTCACTTGGATGCTTGTGAGCCAACGCGGAGGAGAAGCTCTCCCACAGTCGCTCTGCATCCGTTGTGTCTCGAGGCCGAAGAGGAAAGATAAGAGCAAGACAATAGCCTTTTCAAAGCAGCCCGAAGGCCTTCCTTCTGACAAGATAAGACGCTTAAAATGGCAGTCAAAAGACTGCAGCTGGGCTAAAGTGAGCTAATGCTGTACTTCACACGGCGAAAACAGTCCTGTGTTGTAAGAAGCTGCAATTTAAAAAAACCGTGTTGCAGCTTCTCAGCGGTGGTTGGCTTCAGGGCTGCAGCTGCCGTTGAAGACACTGAGGCCATGAACTCTGGACATGCAGGACAACAAAAGGCCAAAAGATGAGAATTTCCACACCAGACATCTGTTCCTCAGTGTTGAGTTGGCTTTGAGGCGGATTTTTCACCTTCGTGTTTGGGACAACTCAGTAAAATGTGACAAGTTTGCGATTTTCTTTCTTCTGTTGAATCTGGGAAACTTGGATCTGTTATTTCATAAATCCTGTCCTTTAGTCCTGCTTTGTATTTCTATATTAGATTCTATATTAGATTCTCCCATTGAAACTTGGTGGTTCCAAAAAGACTCGGAGATATGTACAAGCTCAGAATAACCTCATTTATCAGTTCATATGCCACACTGACCATGCAGTCATAACATCACATATTAGTCTATCCATCACGCTGACACACACACACACACACACACACACACTTTGCCTCCTTTATCATGAATGCATCTCTGTTCAGGACACTGTGTGAGCTGGTTTGATCGGCCCGAGCTTCATAAATGAAAAGTTGTTTTCAGAATAATACGTTCCCCCAGCTTTGTTTGCTGTGAAATGGACGATTGGTCAACGTCATTCAAGTGGAAAACTTCTTTCTGAAAATTAAGTGAAAGTGTAAAACTGCAGGAGACGTCGGCGACGGCTCCGGCGCTGCACTGATTCAGCGACTGAGCGCTTCATTTGAGCCGTCACAATGCTCCCTGTGGGTTGGTACACTCGCACTGATTTCACGCTCCTCTCGCTCTCGCTAGACTTTTGATTTCCGTTCCACATGAAGTAATACGAGCACATGTTTGGTGCAAAGAGCGTCAGTAATTGGACAAGGACCAGGAACTCGAAGAAATATAAAATTAACTGCACTCTGCTATTGACTTACTCAGTTATATCAGATTTCGGTAACGATGTTTGAATCGGCTTTGCTCCAGCGTTGTCTTCGTCACGGCGAGTGTCACAAGTCAGGCTTCCGTTCGCATATTATTCAGTGAAGTATTAGAAAAGCTATAAGGCAACAAAGCTTGCCGTGGAAAAACATTTTAGTCACGTGACTAATCAGCTGTCTTTCACTGACGCTGTTCACTTGGATGTTCCCGTCACGTGCAAATGCTTGCCTTCATAGAAGCATCTTGCTTTTCTCATTTTCAAAACAGATGTATGGACTTGGTCAAGATAGACATCAGGAGATCATGATATCCTCAGAAACAGTGAGCCACAGGGATCATAATGTGTGTTCGGATTGGACTAACACACTGAGGGTGATGTTGTTGTGCGGATTGCAGCGATTGTGTGATTTTAACTTAATTGCCTTCATGATCTGTGTGTCTCACTGATGCAGCTCCAGCAGGAACTGGAACTCTTCACTAATTAACTTCCTGTTTCCTAAACGTCTGAGGCACCATACTGACAAAGTGATTTTTATTCATTTATATTTTTTCCAATGGTCATATTTCGAGTATTCTGCATCTGAATTCTATCCACCAAATGATATTCACGGGACCAGGAAGAGAAAGACGAGACTGAACTGAGGTGTTAGTGATAGTCACGTATCACATCATATATTTTGTTTATACTTTCTGATTTGTTACATACAGATCATAACATTTTATAACATAACATCAATGAATACAGGCCATGATGTTGGCTTATTAAATCATCATTGTTTGCCAACAACACGGGACTAACTCATTATATCTCAAATATTGGATAAACATTGATTTGCAAATGTTATTCAGAGCACACGGTTCCATTTTTAGATTGTGAAATTATGATCTTTAGAGGGATTTTCCGAGTTTGCATGTCATGTGCTGCACACAGTAGAGCGTGTTCCATCAGTCATCATGGGGATATGTGCCGGAGATCGCCTCAAAGCACGGCAACTGATGCCTGCTGCAGGCACGTAAAGATGTAAATCTGAAGGAGCAATGCAATGAATCAACAGTGCTTTGTGGTTGAAATTAGATTTTAGCGTTCATTTTTTTATTATTATCCCTGAGCTATAATGCTCTTTATATCACACAGTATCAGGACTCCATACAATCATTTTGAACGTGCTTATGAATGTGTTTATATGCACAACGACAAAGTGTTCAAAATCTATACCACATAGATATTTCTGGGGTTCAGACTGATGTTCAGACAAACCGAGTCAGTTGAATCTGTCACTTTGGACTTGAGGACGTGTCTGATGGACATATTTCACTTTTCTGATATTTAATGGACCAAAGAGTTTATTAATTATTGATAAAATGGTCGTTACATGCAGCCTTAGTGTGTTGCAGTACATGTGTAATGCTTTCATAAAACGTGGCATTGCGTGACAGTGAGACTTCGCTGGAGCTCGGATGTATCTGCCACCTTCGCTTTGGGTTTTCGGGCCTCTACGTGATGAATGTGAGATTTCCCATTATCCCCTTCACCCCCCCGAGGCAGAAGACCTTTCATTGGCCTCAGCTTGCCCTGTGCTTTGCACTCACTCGAACGAAAAACACCTTCTGTGTGAACTGGTGAACACGCTTGATTGTCCCGTGGTCGTCTGTGACCCCGTCGACGTCCCTGTGTGGCCGTCCTTCACTGCATCTTCACCTTCATCCTCTGTTTGGTTTTCTCACCTTCTTTCTCTGGAAAATGTTCCTTCCTGCTTTCTCTCACTCCCTGTTTTGGTTTCTCTTCTCTTTACAGTATCTCACTTTATCTCCGCGTCTTCGTCCTCTTTCATTCTTTGCCTCATGTTGCGTTTCGTTCGCCGCTTTGCAGTTTGCCCTCTTTTGCATGAGCGACATGTTAAACGGCCGGTTGTGGCGCAGGAGGTAGAGCGGTCGTCTAATCAGAAGGTCCGATTCCTGGCCCCTGCAGTCGACACGTTAACGTGGCATTGGGTGAGATGCTGAACCCCACATTTCTCCGATTGTGTGAATGTTTATGGCTCCTGATGAGCAGTGTATTGGTGGGTGTGAATGCCGGCTTGTGTTGTAAAGCAGCTTGAGTGGTGGCTAAGAAGAGAAAGGCGCCGTATAGATGCAGTCCGTTCCCCATTCATAGGACAATAAAAGCAAAAATAAGACATTTCGACAAACATCACAACTGACAAAACAGCCAATAAAGTTTAAGTACAACATTTAAAAAGTACTTCAGGCCAGGAAACACAATCTGAGATGAAGCGAGGCTCCGTCGTTTCAGAAAAATATACCAAAAAGACATCTGTTGGCATTTAAGTGAAAGCTTCCTCTAATGGCAAGAGGACATTATGATGAGAGCAAAGCAGGAAGTGAGGTCGGGGTGAATGGATGGCTCAACAGAACTTTAACACCATCACTTCCTGTTTCCTAAAAACAGTCAACGTTGGTTTCTCCATCGTTTAGCAACCAAAACAACAACCTTCCCTCAACTAACAAAGATATGTGTGACCTTAACCTCCCCAAGCCTCCACCACAGAGGATATCTATCGATATAATTCTGGCATGGACCTCACATGTATTTCGTCTTTTACTTGTAAAGGACTTGGGGTTTTAAGTTATTTTCCACCCTCACTGACCAGCGAAGCATCTTCTCTCAGTAATGCAGTTAAAACAAGTCGGCCAAGCTTCCTAAAGTCCCGTCTCGGGTGGTCGAGGAATCTGACTTCAGACCTGCTGCATTCTTATGTAGACCTATGTTGCATCTAAGCGTGTGCGTCCACGTTCAACCAGCACAAGCTGCAAAGGTTCAGGAGGAATGTTGTGGAGTTGTGCTTCAGGCTCTTCGTGGTCTCCGTTTAAACAGGAGAATATCTTCTCGGTGCTTCCTTGCGGTTAGAACCAGAGCGCCTCTGTGTCTGTGTTTGTGTTTGCAAAATGGCCGTTCCTCTCTCGTTCTCTCTTCCTCCGTGAGCCCAGAAGAGAATATAGAAAGCTGGATGTTGTGGCTCGCTGACTACCACCGCTTCATCAAATGTTCATTTCTCTGGTCAGTAATTGACTCTGGCTCCTTTATTAGCCTTCTGTTAGCGGGCAGATTAGAGAGGGGATCTGCTGCTGAGCATCTCTTTCATTAGGAGAGATGAGGAACACAACGGGATTGATTACAAATCCAGAGGTGTGTGTGCGTGTGTGTGTGTGTGTGTGTTGTGAATGGGGTATTACTGCGCTCCACTGTGTAGAATGTAGTGGCATCTGTTGGCAGAAATGGAATATAATGATGAAAGACGGTGAAGTATGTTCTCTCTAGTGTATTATCACCTGATGATAATAAGAGTTTGTTTATTTCGACATACAGAGCGGGTCCTTCTCATAAAGCCGGCTGTCGTGTTTCTACGGTAGCCCAGAATGGACAAACCTAACACATGGCTGCTGATTGGGCCATTCGTGTTTGTGCATCAGCCATCGTAGTACAACATAAAATGATGCCGAAATAATATTTAGTATGTGTGAAGCCATGAGGAATGCACGCATCATATGTTCTGCTTTGCAGCAAAAGACCCCATAACCTCTCATATAGGAATAACACACATTTGCATTTTTAGTTGTTGACTCTTTTTTTTAAAGTCATTTTGAGTTTCTTTGTGGTCGTTTGTAGTCTCCTGGTAGTTGTTTTGTGTCTCTTTCTGGTCATTTTGAGTGTCTTTGTAGTTTCTGGTTCTCTTTGTAGTTTTTTTTGTGTCTCTTCATAATTGTCTTGTGTCACTTTGTTACTATGTTGTTCTTTTATGTAGTTATTATTTGTCTGTGTGCTTTGCCCCTTGTTGGTGTCGCTTTGAGTCTTTGCAGCCATTTTGTGTCTCTTGTGGTTGGTACTTGTCTCTTAGTCGCTGTGTGAAAGCTAGAGGGGGCCCTGACACTTTGGGCCCCTGAGCTTGTGCCAGCTAGACCCGTTCAGTTATTCATCCATGTAGCTGACATGGAGACGCATCAAACTGACAGATTTTGTCATTCAATTATTATAAAGGCAACTCGTCAGAGTAAATAGGAGAGTTCAGTGTGTGATAAAGGAGATGCTTTATCTGACGGAGTTTAAACAGTCGTGGCTTTTTGCTAGTTTACGTGTTGTTTTGTAAAGTCTGACTCTGGGCTCACCCTCGGACACAATCTGTAACATATAGCAATATACACAACTCACTTTACTTTTACTTTACTGAAGTATTGTCTTTCTGTCTGTGGTTCAACCACAACTCTTTAATAATTGAGGCACTCTCATGTAATCTGAGGCTAAAAGATTTCCTCTGTTATCTTCTGATGCTTCTTTCAGCACTTTAGGGGCTTTCAGCCCCAGTTTGCATCATTACAGTTACAGACTTGCAGTGTTTTTATCTGCACACTTCCCTTCAGCTCCGTCTCTCCTGGTCTCCTGTGTGTCAATGTGAATGATGGTTATTGGGAGGTGGCGAAGCCTGAATGACTCCGTCGCAATTTCTGCAAACCTATCCAGTCGTATGTATGAAATACACCCATAATTTCCCTAAGCTGCGTCTGCCACGGGCAAGATCCCGACTACACAATATGAAGCCTTCAGCTGTACATCTGCAGCCAGGGGCCAATTTTAGCTGGAATGAAAGAGGATGTGAGTTTCCCCTGAGAATACAGGATATTAAATTGATCCCCTCTTTCAAACAGTCGACTTATAGTAAACGTATGTGAAGAACCGATTCTCCCGTTGTGTTCAGACGAGAATGTTTTACAGATGCATTAGGTAGTACTGCAGTGCAGCGGGGAGACGTAGTCCGGTTTCTAACACAGAGGTTCGTCTTTAGTCACGATGCTACAAAGACACGAAAGCAGGTTCAACTAATTCCCAAAGTTCTCCGTCACCACTTCTCCATTGCACTATTCCAAGAGGACCACCTTCCATAGCGACCGAGCTGAGCTAACGGGAGCTCGTTAGCGTAAACACCTCGGAGAGCTCTATTTTAGGTCTTTAATAGACCTTAAATGAATGAAATGGTGTACAATTGCGCACAAAATGTGTGTATTGGGACCAACCGTGCTAGCCTGGCTTCAACCCTTTAAGAACCAAGTCATCTGAGAAGACTCTATCTGTCACAGTGTGTCCATCAAGTAGGGTAAACCCTTTCTTCAGGTCCTGAATCCAAAGAACAAACTCCGGCTAGGAACTCTTTCCAACGAGCACAAATCTTCTTTCAAAAGAATGTGAACTGAAACTTTAAGAAATGTATTTGAAAGGAACACGGCAAAGCTGACAATTCACACGAGAGAAACGGCTTTTAGTCAAATACAAATACAGAAGGTTTGGATTTGGGGATTTAAAATCGTAAGAGCAGTTGCTCGATCCAAAGTGTTACACAAACACACTTTTCATCTTAAAACCTGAAAATGTGCTCTCCAAAAAAAACACCCAATAAATTGTATAATTGTAAATGCTTGTTTGATTCCACACATTAAATGCGACGACTAATGCTCCGTTTTTCATTATCATCAAAGCCACAGAGACACAAAAACCGCCATTTGAGTCATTATGTTTTTATTCACTGGTAATAGTCATCATTAGCTGTGATCGTTAATAAAAATGCATCAGTGAGAAACTAGTCTAGAATTAAAAATAGCGCCTATAAATCCTTCAAAAGAGTCTTTAACAGCCCTCCACAGGCAGCATGACACATCCCAAAGAGGGATGGGGGGGGGGCGTTAGGAGGGCGTTAGGAGACAATCAGGAGACACTTCTTGAATGAGGTTGTTGGTCTTGTTATCGTAGACCACGATGCCACAGTAGACACACATCTGCATGCAGCACACTGCAGCTGCAGACTTCTGGGCCACTGTGTTAGCCAGCAGCTAACAGCTAGCTAACAGCTAACAGCTAGCTAACCGCCTGTAGCTATCTGTACACATGCAAGAACCACATTGGCTATGCCACCATCTCACCTTATTGACGGTGCGTCCAACAGAAGGACCTGCAGTTTTGTACATGTCGCTACCAACAGCCTGCCCTAGAGTCCTGAACTCGATGGCCGATACCTCGCTGCTTATCCTGCAGGAGCCACAGAAACATCCCATGACACTGGAGCCTCTGAAGCACTTCAAATCCCCATTAAGCCTCTATTCATCGCGCTAGCGTCTCCCACAGTCATCTGTTGCAACAAGCTCTCAGATGCTGAAACAGAACACAGGACATGTGAAGCCATGGGGAGTTCACAGTCCCGAGAGCTGATGATGAGACTCTAGCACCATTACGCGGCAGTACATTTCACACGACCCGCCTCCACATTCACTCAAGCTGCAAACATGCACAGCGCTTAAATTAGCTTCACAGATTAAGATCATCTGGAGACGGCCGTGTTTGGATATCTAAAATATGCAGGAGAATAAGCGAATGAAAAAAACACTCTCCGACGTGCAAGTTCTCTCTGTGTCTCCGTTTAAATTTTTAAACTCAGCAATTAACACCCAACAGAGCCGTCCTCAGAGAAGCTCATTACCAAAGAGACCAGCTTCTCAACCCTCAGCAGCCGCTGCAGTAGAAGACGGTTTGGTGGTGGACGCGAAACTCTACCGGTTGAATCATCTGAACTGAAGATGAACAGCTGTGTTAGAAAATATCTGCTTCTTGGATGAAAATGTGCAAGAAACCCGCGGACATAAAAACTGAAGAGAAGTCAACTACGACTCCCAGGGTGCAATGCGTCAATCTGTGGGCCATACGCTCAATCATCATTTTGTTACCTCCTGATGAAAATCTTCACTTTAAATCAATTTACATATATTTTTATACAGACATAGTCTGTATAAAATGTGCTGTATGAATGAAACAATGTTGGTATTAATATTATTATTACTTTTAGATTCTGGGTTATTTTTGTTAAGGGACTCACAGGTTTGTGCCTCCGACTGGCCTCTCCTCCAAAGCAACAGCAGCTGAGGCTCATGGGTGTTGTGGTATTTAGAAACATCCAGCAAACTGACAAGAGTTGTTGAAATCCATCAAACTGGTGACAGGAACATGAACCTGTGATGGTTCCATCATCCAGGAGAGCTTCTGAGCTCAGTAACTGAGATCGTGTCTTCAAATGGGAGCACAGACCGTGGAACCAATGGGACTCGTGTGCTGTTTGTCTGTTCGTCACAGAATGTAAAAGTGAAAATCAATCTATGTCTACGGAGCAACATCTAAATCTATGTATGATCTATCTCCTGTGTCAGTGTGTTCCCATAAGACGTGGAAAGAGAGCAGAACTGATGCCGATTTGCAAGACTTCTCCTCCAGAGAGCTTCAGTCTAAAGGCAAGACGCCGCACGCGCTGGTCATCTTTTAGATTTTGCTCTATTTCGCTTCCAAAAACATCCAAAATACACATTTACTGCTTACATTTCTCCTGAATTCACCAAAAGTTACCATTAGATAATGTCTCATTTGCATTTGTCCATAAATCACTCGTAGCCTGAATTTATTCGTAGAAATATGGCAAAAGGAAAATACTTTGTATGGTTGTTGACGGTGTTTTTTCTGATTAATGGAGTGATACAAAGAGATTTCCAAAATGTAAAAACCTTTGACTCTATTACATCATCAAAATGACACGAGTTTTGAAAATGGCTTCATCCAACGTTCAGATTTCTGTCCTGGAAACGTGTCAAAATGAGCAGATATTTGATAACATAATTCCTCATTTGGCATATTTACACAACACTTCAGAAATCTTGTGATACGAAAAATAATCGTATTAATGTCAGTATTCAGCTTCTGTAGTTCAAATGTGTTCAACATCCACCGCAGTACTGAGAATGTCACCGCACACTTCAGAAGTCCAGCCGCTGCACTCCCGATCGTCTCTGATCCGCAGCAGAGAAAACCTCTGAGGACGGTGAGCTGCAGCTGAGATGTTCTAATCTTTTTGTTTCATGTCTCAGTTATCAGCCTCTGATTTATGATTAGCTGACAGGGAGATGGATATCTGTGGTCAAAATGTCTTCCACTTGTTGAACTTTGACACTGAACTCTCTCGATGCTCTTCAAGAGAAACCGAGAGGCTTAAACGGAAAGTTTAAACCTGCAGCAAATTGAGTTTTATTGAAATTCTCGTCAGCTTTGGCCGAATTTATGACTAATTTAAGTCTCAACATGGGAGTTATATTAAGAAGGTCAGTGGTTAATTTAAAGTGTTTGATATTACTCACTGCTTACATTTAATCAGCGTGACTCTGTTATTACATAGAATGTCTTCCATACTGTATTATGTCCAAAACGACACGAGGTCGTCATTCGACCGAAACAGTTAGCCGACGCTTTCTGATTAAATCCGTCTTTTTATGGTGGAACCATTTGAACTTGTATTATGTGTAATAAATCTGTAATGTTCGTGCATCATGTCGTCCGTTCAGTCAGCTGAGATAAATACGGAGCGCTACCGTCCACCATCCACGTGTGGTGACGTTCTTCTGGTTCAACGGCTTGTTTTTCACCTGCAGGGCTGTTTTATGGAAGCCCACTTCCACAGCAAGAAATAAAGAAAAGGTCATAAAAAAAAAATAAAAAAATCCACCCAAAACTTCTTTTTTAATAATAATTCAAATTATTTTTTTGCTGGCGGAAAAAATGTTTTTTTCGCTGGCGGAAAAAAAGTTTTTTTCGCGATTGTGATATTTGATATTTGTTCATCTTCAGAATCCACATGGATTTTTTAACTTGTGAAAAACTCCGGTGACGCACAATGATTGCACGGACAGAATACAGCAATCACAGGATGCCACAGCCACAAATATTGAAATGTTTCTCATTTTGTTGGAGCACTTGAGTCATTGATTGCTCTCAGGATGTTGTAAGAATTTTAACAAAAATATGAAAAATATTTTTCCTGCCTTATGTCTGTAGAATATGATGTTTGGGCCACGACATCTCTGCAACAACACAATATTTCATTTAAAAAATATACGTTAACACACATTTCACGTTTAACTAATATTGCAATTTGGATACAATTCCGATTGCTGTTCGTCCCCCAGTGCTCAACACACATCCAACCAACACACAGATCCGCATGAACACGCTAACGGTTTACAATGCATCAGCACACAGAAGTCGTGACACGCAGGCCGGAGTCGACGATCATTACCAAGCGGAGATCCGTCTAAATCTAAAGCATCCTTCCACACAGACGCTGCCGCGTGACTCCCCCGCAGCCTTAAACCTTCATCAGACGTCCGCGGGTCATCACCTCTCGGACGCAGCCGCTCAAAGACGAGTAGCTGGAGGATTGATTAGGCTGTCGGGCAGCTCCTTTAGAGATGGGTCTATGGGGGGTTGTGTGTGTGTGCGTGTGTGTGTGTGTGTGTGTGTGTATGTGTGTAAATTTACTACATGGATGTTTTTGAATTTTCTTGAAGAGCCAACATGTATTTCACTTGTGTTTGTGTTGGTACAGGTGTGTTAAAATGTATTTAAACCCTCCATTAGGACTCACAGCTGGTGTGTGTGTGTGTGCGTGTGTTTGTTTGTGTTTGTGACTCCAATTCAGGGGGCTCATTCTTCTCACTGCCATTTATTACACCAAATTGTGTGTCAATTGATGAGCTCCCCAGGTTGAGTGGGTGTGTGGGTGGGGGGGGGGGGGGCTCGGCTGGGCTCGTGGCCCTCAGAGCTGTTTATTTCTCCCCACTCATCACCAGAAGCACTGAGACAAAGTAATAAAGGAAAGGAAGGAGGAGGACGAACAGAGGAAAGGAAATACGGAAGGGAAGGAGGGAAGGAAGGAGGGATGTAGAGGGAGAGTAATGTTTCCTTCGTTGATTTAAGATTCTGAATTTAAAACCATTTGAAACAAATCTTCATATCTTCAGTGCAAACAAGCAAACTGTGATATGGACAACATGAATATGTGATACAAGATATAAGTCTGTAGATATAAAGGAATCTCTCAGACGTGAATCAGCCGATGTTTTCCTTCTTTCATTAAAGGACAAATTAACTGTTTTAACTAAAATCAGACAGCACATGTATTTACATGAACTACATGTGAAGAGTGGATGGAGCTGCAGTGGTTTGACTGGTTGTGTGAATCCCACTGCTTCTCCTCATTCATCATCTCTACTGAGGCAAAGCAGGAATATCTCCCTCATGGAGTCCTCCACCCTTCATCTATGATGCATCCCCCCCCCCCCCCCCCCCCCCCCCCCCCCGAGCCTCATGGGAAATCTGCACTAACCGGATTTGTACAAAAAAGTTGTCTGTTATTCATTGTGAATGGGCGAAGAAATGATGGACTACGCTAGCAAAGGGCTCTACTGACAATCAAGCTACCTCGTGACCTAAAGCGTATCCTCAGATTAATAATATGTTTTTCCTAATATGTTCTTATTACCTTATCAATGAAAAGTGGGATATAAACTAATTTCTTCTTATAGGTAAACATTAATTAGTAAAATCAAAAGCAATATATATTCCTCTCAAATGTGGTGAATGAAGTCAATGCGATGGTCTCGTAACTGAATAGATGAGAAAGTAGAGCTCATATGAAGGAGACTGTAACGGAGCGAACGGCTTATTTGTTGTTTTTGCTGACAGCAGAGAAACAAAACAAAGTATGAATCTCATTTAGAAATGCTCGTCGTGGGGAAGCAGCAGCAGGTCATCACAGGAGTGGGATCTGATAAATGTGCTTTGGAGAAGTTGTTTGATTCTATAAAAAGGGGGTGTGGCTTCTGTGGGGGACAGTACTTGGAGAAGGAACGTCGACACTGAACAGAAAGCAGCAGCTCTACCTGCTGTGTCAATGCTTCATGTTGGTTTGAAGCCTTAACTGCCCTTCCTGGCTCCAGCTCTGCTCGTGTGATTGTGCTTTGAGTCGCGCTGGTAGATGGTGAATGTGCGCACGCTTCGCTGCAGCAGCAGAGAGAGGGAAATGAAAAGGGCAAATAGATGAAAACAGAGGAGAAGAAAGAGAAACAGGCAGGTGGGATAATGAGCATAAAGAGATACAACGTGCATGTTTTCATCATTTCAACTGCTGAAATGTTCTGGCTTCTTTTCTTTGGTGCCTCGTCATTAATATTTCACAGTTCAATCTGAGGGATTTGCTGGTTGCGGCGCAGCAGAAGGTTCTCCCGCTGACAGTATGACAGCGTGGCTCACAACATCAACACAAAGCTAAAGGATTCAGATTCTTCTGAGAATCTGAATCATCAGCAGATCTTTCACTATCAACGTGTATCCTGAGGTCACGTTGAGAGCAACAAATCCTCACATTTCAGAAGCTGAAACGGTGAATAGATTATTATTCTTCCAATCACCTACATTGCATCAATATCGTGGTCTTTGTATTCTCATGAATATCTACAAACACACACATTATTTCTGTGTTTTTGCACAGAGTAGAAGCGACGCATCCACACAGGCAGAGAGGAAGAAGACTGCAAGCCAGCGTCATGCATGTTAAAGATGCACAACGTGCTTTGACGTTGTTTTATGAATTCAGAAACGCAGTCAACATGTCGAGACTGTTGGTTGCTGCTCTTGCTGTCATCGCGTCCTCCACGTTTCTAGCGGAGAGTTATCGACTGTACGAAGAAGTACCTGAACGGTTTCATGCGATGGAAGACAACAGCTTCAGACTTTGTCTTTCATCGAGATTGGAATCAACACGTATTCAAACAGTGACTGCGAGGCTTTTGTTTTGTGTGATCGTACGTCTTCCTTTCCGGTCTGTCACTTCTGTGTTTCTCTGTTTTGTCTCGTTCTGTCTCTCAAGGTTTGTTCCGCCCTCACGACACTCTGACCCACTTAGGCCACTCTCTGCCGTTCACTGGCTCTTCAGCTCGTAATTCACTTCCCGATTGCCCGGCTTCTCGACTTTATCGCTGAGTCATCGTCACGCCTCCCCTTTCCCTCCCGTCACCAGAGCGTCGAGGTGAGCTGCGTTCAATAAAACCTTCTTCTTTCCCCCGGCTCGTTCTAGCCTCATAGACTGACCTCAACTAGTTTATACGTATTGCAAGGCAGTAGGCAACATCACTGCATGTTCAGATCACATTCACCCGCCACGCTGTGGTTTCTGCTGAGCAGTTTAAGCTGGCTGTAGTTAGACGGAGCACCAGAGATGTTTCATGCTGATGCCGGTGCATGATCAGCTGTTTATGGGAGATGGTGTGTCAAGCAGATACATGAGACAACGTGTCCTACTGTCAGTGTTTGTCTATTGGACATGTGTTGGTCCTCCACTTGTGTGTGGATTACTACACTTTGTACAGACATGCATGGTTCCCAGAGGATGTATCCTGCTGAGTTTCATGATCCTCTGACTTTGTCCTCCAGCATCCATCATCGATAACACTTCAGGCAGGGATGGTGAAACTAAAAGACAACACTGACTGCTTTTACCTTGTTGTCTGCATGGGAAACACAACTGATATTTAGAAGATACTGAGGACCTTTCTCTGAATGTGACTGAAAGCAGATTTCCCAGTATCTGGATTTCAGATGTGTGAAAGCCTCTAATCCCTCCTCTGACTCCAGTGCGTCTGTTCATCTGCGTAGCTCCTTGATTCACTCGGATCAAAAGGAATCGACGAGGCGTCACTGATGTCCTTCACCTCCTTCCAGCCGTGTGACTGATGGAAACGTGTCTCTGATGTTTGCGTGAAATTAAACTTGAATGTCAAAATGACGGCTCGAGAGAAACAGCAGGAACGCAACATCTGTGTTTTTACGGCTGAGAGTCGTCGTTGAATTGTACATCATCACCGCCACACTGCTTCTCTCAGAGCTCTCTCTCTCTCTCTCTCTCTGCCTCTCTCCCTCTCTCTCTCTCTCTCTCTCTGCCTCTCTCTTTCTCTCTGTCTCTCTGCCTCTCTCTCTCTCTCTCTCTCTCTGTGTCTCTCTCTCTCTCTCTGTCTCTGCCTCTCTCTTTCTCTCTGTCTCTCTGCCTCTCTCTCTCTCTCTCTCTCTCTGTGTCTCTCTCTCTCTCTCTCTCTCTGCCTCTCTCTTTCTCTCTGTCTCTCTGCCTCTCTCTCTCTCTCTCTCTGCCTCTCTCTTTCTCTCTGTCTCTCTGCCTCTCTCTTTCTCTCTTTCTCTCTGTCTCTCTGTCTCTCTCTCTCTCTGTGTCTCTCTCTCTGTCTCTCTCTGTCTCTCTCTGTCTCTCTCTCTCTCTGTGTCTCTCTCTGTCTCTCTCTGTCTCTCTCTGTCTCTCTCTCTCTCTGTCTCTCTCTCTCTCTCTGTGTCTCTCTCTGTCTCTCTGCCTCTCTCTCTCTCTCTCTCTCTCGCTCTCTCTCTCTCTCTCTCTGTCTCTCTCTCTGTCTCTCTGTCTCTCTCTCTCTCTCTCTCTGTCTCTCTGTCTCTCTCTGTGTCTCTCTCTCTGTCTCTCTCTCTCTCTGTCTCTCTGTCTCTCTCTCTCTCTGTGTCTCTC
Source organism: Ophthalmolycus amberensis (assembly GCA_024529925.1). NCBI lineage: Eukaryota > Metazoa > Chordata > Actinopteri > Perciformes > Zoarcidae > Ophthalmolycus > Ophthalmolycus amberensis. Next base: position 540,580 of record JAFEUB010000060.1, read on the forward strand.
TCTCTCTAGTTTCCTTAAATATGCTTTAAACACGACCCAGAATCAGATCAGCGCACTCGCTGGGACCGTAATCTGAAACCAGTTTAATATCTGAAAGATCTGTTATTTAGTCAAACGGGAGTTCATCAGATACGGCAGGTACGACCCACAGTTCTCAGGATGAACATCATGCTGACCAACACAAGCAGAAAGTCACCGGATCAATCAACAGAAATACTTACACAGTGGCACCCACAGAACTGAATCCAACAACCCGAACCCAGCAGAACTATGGTGGAACACAAGTCTTATTATACACATAGCTTATTGTAAAACGCATACTTTGATCGTGTTTTTGTCCAGTTTGAGACACATTTCTGTTATTCAAATCCAGAATGAAATTTATTTATTGAATGAATGAATGAATGAATGAAATTTATTTATATAGCGCTTTTCACAGACATAACATCACAAAGTGCTTAACAGAGCAGAAAGTTAAAAGCATAAAAAACACAATGTGACCCTAGGGTCAATAAATTACATACACAGAGAAAAATAAAAAATAAAATAAAAAATGAAATAAAAATTCAAAACATATTTTAAGGGCAGGTCTAGGACATGGGTTTTTTATGCAAACACAAAGCTAAAGTAAAGACGGTGCATATAATTATATAAAATGTTTTTTTAATGCACGTTGGGAGGGACAATGAGGAGTTACAGAGAACAGGACAGGCGAGTGACCAGAGGGGAGAAAGATCAGAAGTGTGAATTCCTTCAATTGAACACGTGTTGGGCTCATGTATGTTGGGCTCTTCTATATGTTGGACCTCTGTATGTCTGTGTCAGACTCATGTATTCTCAAACCGTTTCAATGTTTCCAGAGTGAAGATGTAGCCGTCTGCTCCGTGGAACACAGGAACTGCATCAGTGGGAGAGTTTGAAGTGCTTTCAGAGTTGACAGATTAGTATCTGACTGTCGGTGGGCTGAGTGACACATTCACTTCCTCTTCTTTGGATTGTGTTGAAGTCTGCCTTTGTGTTTTCTTTTGTTTCTTCACCACCACACTAATGTGACTTCCTTTTGGCTCAGAAATGAGACAACAAAGGAAGCACTCGAGGTCAGGGGATCGCTCCTTTTGAAACGGGCTCCCTCTGGATCGGAGCAGCCGTGACGGTGAGATGGCGTGTTCTTCCGCGGACAGATGTTTCTGTCTGTTCAGTGCACTGAAGTCCTCGTTGGCATTCAGAGTTCCCTCTGTGACCTGCTATAGAGACACTTAAGTGGCCCCGGCCCCATCCAACCTGAGTGTTTGGAGTCTGTCAACCCTCTGCGTCACTTTCTGCTTCAAACAATGTCTTTTGTTTTTACCAGAACATCCAACATGAATGACAGCAACAGACTGGCAGTTGTGAATTTTTAATGTTTATTTAAAAGGGTATTACACAACTTGAGTCATTACTTACTTTGAATAGAGAGTGGGACATTTGTTGAAAATACTTTTCTTGCTATAAAATGCCCGGTCTCTTCTAATAAAGGAAGCAAATATGAGCCAGATTACAACACTCCACTGCTTTCTCAGAGATAAAGAGGCTCAAAGGCAACAGTCATTGAAGAGATGTCGGTGACAAAATAGAAAAGCTCATGAAAAGGTCTTCTTCTTCTTCTCTGCCGTTTAGTGAAAGACATTTAAGTTGTGATATCTTCTTAAATGTTGCTTGACTTCATTTGATTGAGCGTTCTTCGCACTTGTTGTGTCTGAAGTCTGAAGCGTGTTGGGCCCAAAGCAGAAGCCCCAGGGTCCGCTGAAGATGAACCAGAGAAGGTGCCTTAAAGCTGCATTCTCTCTAGTGTCCACCAGGGGGCGACTCCTCTGGTTGTATAGAAGTCTATGAGAAAATGACTCTACTTCTCTCTTGATTTATTACCTCAGTAAACATTGTAAACATGAGTTTATGGTCTCAATCTCTAGTTTCAAGTCTTCTTCAATACAGCATGATGTTCATTTGAAAACAACGCCGACACAGTTTGTGGAATCTAATATTTTGCTGTGGATGGATGCAACCATTAAAGGGTTAAATGCATCCTGCAGCCCGGTTGGCCTCGTGCTGTACTGAACAGCGACAGCGTGATGAGGTTGTGATAAGCGGCTTTGGATCCGGCGAGATGCTTCCAGCAGTCGTTGTGACCGTTCAGCCTTGACGACACTGCGGCCGTGACTCAAAATCCGACCTTGCGAGCTTTGACGCCCGCCGCCATAACTCCAGCGCTCGGTGGATGGGGTGGAATGAGGCCATCATTCAGCCCACTGCGTGGCCCTATACTACACACAAACACGCACTCACACAGCTGTGGAGGTGCTTTAGGGGGAGAGTGATCACCTGGATCAATATTTAGTCATGGGTAACACGGATAAAGTCAAAGGACGGGTCCGAGCGGAGGTGTGGTTAGTGTGCGAGCAGCAGAGGAGGCAATACGTCGTTGGTCTTATGGTTCCTATCGATCACGGGGGGTAGCTTCTACCTGTCCAAATACCATAAATTCCCCAATAAATGTATGATAATAAATAGACATCATTGGCAAAATAAAGCGGTCCTTCCACTCTTCTGTGCTTTTAACCGATTGGAGAATGCAACTCAAGACTGTTCTGTAAACTGAGAATGTCCGGTTTTGTTCAGCTGAGACGTTTAATGATCTAGATCTGGAGAAGGACTTCTTCACTCTCATCTCCTCCAGACTTGAGTATTACAGAACACTTTATTCTGCTCAGTGCAGGCAAAACGTCCAAATGCACAAAAGGCTGCGGCCAGTTACACAATTGATTTTAGGATTCTCAGGCTGTTTTTCATGGTCAGGCACCTGTTTATATATCTGTGATCCGCTACTGTAGCTCCCTCTGAGCCCGATCGATGCTTGAAATCCTCTTCAGGGCCTTTTTAGGGGATCCTAAATCTGGCTTTGTAATTAATAGTGAGTGGGTCAATATTCTCTTTTAAACTTTACATCGCCTTTCTCTAAACTGATGGAATTTGTGGTAATGATTTCATTCAACGTTTTACTGTAAAGCACTAAATTATGGTTATTATTATGAGTTAATAAGAAAGCTTTCACCTAAAGCCACAAGAAGGAAGCTTAAGTTTGTGTTGACGAGCAATAAGAATAGCTAAATAGAAATAGCCGATGGTCTTGTTTACTTATGTGGGTCATATTCATAACCAGTTAAAAGTTCCTGGTAATAACTTTAAACTGTTCATGACATTTTGATGGCATCACAGCTTTGTAATTTATGAAATACATCTTAATATTTAGTTTATCCCTGGAATAAAATCAGTTGAAGGTCTCGTATATATAGTTTGAATGGACATGACACCACAACATACCACCGATCAATCCGATGGATTCTTCATGCTCGAGAGCAGAGGTTACAGGCTGATCAATAGCTCTGTGTGTGTGCAGACGTTATGACAGTAATCTATACGGACAGGTGAGTCCAGGGGCGGACTGGGGGAAAAAAGTGGCCCGGGAGTTACTGTCAGACCGGCCCACTCAATACACAGCGCGCTGCCCACTCAATACACGGCATGTATTTCGCCGGTCTACGGCGGCCATTCGCACCTCCGCCGGCCCCGCCCCGACCGTCGCCCGGCACGACCGCACGGCGCAGACCGCGGTTATGGAGAAAAGTTTTTAAAAGCACCGTAGTGTCCAGCCGTGCTATGGCGTCCTCGGATCGCGAGGAGTATAATGTCAGTTTATACTGTTGATACAGTTTTCACTGATTATTGACTTTCGGTATTAGAGTAAATTGAACGTGTTCTGTGAAGCATATAATATAGTCGGGGCCGGCGATGTCAGAGACCGGCCCAAACCCCGTCGGCCTACCGGGGATTCCCCCGGTATCCCCGATGGCCAGTCCGCCCCTGGGTGAGTCTGACGGGAGCTCAGTGGTTCGGCAGGTTGCTTCCAAACAGACGCCTGGGTGTGAGCAGCATGTACAGTAGGGATGTAGTCATATATAAAGAGATAAGAACATCTGAATACGTTTTTAAGCTGTTTTCATTCGATTTGTTGTTCCCTGCAGGATGAATTTCAATAGATGTACCATGGCTGAAGCCAATGTGGAAGTGTCTTAAAATAGCATTCTTCTTAATAACCAGCAGGGGGCGACTCCTCTGGTTTCAGAAAATAAGTCGGATTGTATAAAACTTCAAATAGAAGTTTGGTCTAGGGTTAGCCCCAGGCGGCACCGAGTGAAGCCAAGTGTCTTAAAGCTGCATTCTCTCTAATGTCCACCAGGGGGCGACTCCTCTGGTTGTATAGAAGTCTATGAGAAAATGACTCTACTTCTCTCTTGATTTATTCCCTCAGTAAACATTGTAAACATGAGTTTATGGTCTCAATCTCTAGTTTCAAGTCTTCTTCAATACAGCATGATGTTCATTTAGTACATTATGGTCCATTTAGAGTCAAACAGACCATAAAGCAGGGGATGCTTTAGGGCGGGGCTTACTGTGATTGACAGGTCTCTAACACTGCATTGTGAATTGTTGCGTTAACCTTTAGTTTCAACGTTAACTATGTGTTTCAAACTGTTTCAAACTGTTTCAAACTGTCTCAAACTGTTTCAAACTGTTTCAAACTGTTTCAAACTGTTTCAAACTGTTTCAAACTGTTTTAAACTGTTTCAAACTGTTTCAAACAGTTTGAAACTGTTTCAAACTGTTTTAAACTATTTCAAACTGTTTCAAACTGCGACCGTGATCCAGGAGAAAATACATTTCCCCTTGAAATGTAATTGAGATTTGAGTTTAGTTGTATGGGAACTTCATTTGTTTCCCTCGGAGAAAGGGTTAGATCCATATATGATCAGTTTGGAAAAGCAATCCGTGCTTTTTTCACACTTCAGTTGCCGGGACTGGAGAATAAACTCTTCTCACCAAGACTTTTATGCAAATTCTTATCTGTGGCGTCAGTAAGCCCTTACAAAATGGATGAAAAAAAGTAAATAGCCTCCGTCTGCACCGTCTGCCAGTCGGTCTCACAAGACTAATCAACCAAAGATACCAAAGTGTGCTTTCCGAAGTGCACTGTTCTCTGATGCAATTTCAGATTCCAGGATTGAAAAGCTTCCTTTTTTTGCTCGCCTGACTTGAACTCCACTCAGCCCAACGTGTGGAACGATTCCAGCTGGGATGTTCAGCAGCATGACGTAGGCTATTTCTACATGCTCCAGCAGCTTCTTTCAATCAATTCACTACACAGAGAATATGAAAGTCCCTCTCACACAAACTATACCGTTCTTACATTGTGCTTGTTTAGGTTAGAAAAGATCGAAATCAGATCAGAAAAGCCTTTATTAATCTCCAGAGAGGGAATCCAGGTGTTACAAGAACAGCAGGATAGAATTAAGTACCAATGAATAGCAACAAGTAGGAAATAAGTAATTAGAAGTATACATACAGGTTTGAGTATACAAATTAAACTCAAACCTGCTGTTCACAATGCAAATAAAGGTCTGTCTCTGTCTGTCTGTCTGTCTCTGTCTGTCTCTGTCTGTCTCTGTCTGTCTGTCTGTCTCTATCTGTCTGTGTCTGTCTGTCTGTCTCTGTCTGTCTGTCTGTCTCTGTCTGTCTGTCTCTGTCTGTCTCTGTCTGTCTGTCTGTCTATATCTGTCTGTCTGTCTCTATCTGTCTCTGTCTGTCTCTATCTGTCTCTGTCTGTCTGTCTGTGTCTGTCTCTATCTGTCTGTCTCTGTCTGTCTGTCTGTGTCTGTCTGTCTGTCTCTATCTGTCTGTGTCTGTCTGTGTCTGTCTGTCTGTCTCTATCTGTCTGTGTCTGTCTGTGTCTGTCTCTGTCTGTCTGTCTGTCTCTGTCTGTCTGTGTCTGTCTGTCTGTGTCTGTCTGTCTGTCTCTGTCTGTCTGTGTCTGTCTCTATCTGTCTGTCTCTGTCTGTCTGTCTGTGTCTGTCTGTCTGTCTCTATCTGTCTGTGTCTGTCTGTGTCTGTCTGTATCTGTCTGTCTGTGTCTGTCTGTCTGTGTCTGTCTGTCTCTGTCTGTCTGTCTGTCTGTCTGTCTCTGTCTGTCTCTGTCTGTCTGTGTCTGTCTCTGTCTGTCTGTCTGTCTGTGTCTGTCTGTCTGTCTGTCTGTGTCTGTCTGTCTGTCTGTGTCTGTCTGTCTCTGTCTATCTGTGTCTGTCTGTCTGTCTCTATCTGTCTGTGTCTGTGTCTGTCTGTCTGTCTGTGTCTGTGTCTGTCTCTATCTGTCTCTGTCTGTCTGTCTGTGTCTGTCTGTCTGTCTGTCTCTGTCTCTGTCTGTGTCTGTCTCTATCTGTCTGTGTCTGTCTGTCTGTCTGTCTCTGTCTGTCTGTGTCTGTCTCTGTCTGTCTGTCTCTGTCTGTCTGTCTGTCTGTCTCTGTCTGTCTGTGTCTGTCTCTGTCTGTCTGTCTCTGTCTGTCTGTCTCTGTCTGTCTGTGTCTGTCTCTGTCTGTCTCTGTCTGTCTGTGTCTGTCTGTCTCTGTCTGTCTCTGTCTGTGTCTGTGTCTGTCTCTGTCTGTCTCTGGTTACAGTGCGGTGGTTCTCTCCTTTGGTCCGAATGATGTGATTAACTTAAACATTGTAATATTGGTGTGAATTGCAGAAAGAGGCTTCGTTTATTCACTGGTTCGGACTGTCTCCAACAGAAACAAACACTTCAGTTTTCAGGTGTTCCTGACAAGCAGCCACTTCAAAAAAGCATATGCAAAAGGTTTGGTTATTTGTAGAAGTGACGCGCTGTATGTTTGTTTCCTGCTGCAGAGAAAAGGGTTGTGGGGCGCCGCCACAGCGTTGACTTCTCAGTGTTTTCTTCTTACTTGAATCCTTTCACTTCTGCTTGCAAAAAAACAAGATGCTGGCAGTCAAAAACCAAGATGGCGACGGCCAAAATGTCAAACTCAAGACTCACAACCACATCCGACTACATCCACTTCTTATATCTTATATATAATGACCTCAAGTGATGTCACTTGAGTCTGAATCGGTTGAAGACTACAACTTCTTAAAGTACAGAAATCTGGAGGTGTGGGGTAAGAAAAGAAGGAACGTCTGTAGCCCGCTGCTCATCGCTGCTGCAGGCTAGAGGCCCTAGGTTACATCAACCGATCTACCACCCAGCTCTCAGCGGTCACATTGCATTGTGGGTAATGTAGTCGCAAGTTTTGACAAGAGAGTAGAATGTGTGGAATAAAAAAGACAACATCTCGTTTTTGGTCTTTGCTTCGTGAGTTTGACAGTTAGAGGAGTACAATGCTAAATCTTCTGATTCCCTTAATTTATACCATTATTAAACATTTCATGTGATCACACAAACAATAAATATATATATGTATATATATTATTCTTTTGGAATGTAATCCACCATGAAACACTTAATTTAGTGGTGATGCAAAGAGATGTAGATTCATAAAGATTCATAAAGATTCAGTATAATATGAGATCCGGGAGGTTTTGACTGCTCACCCAAAGCCAAATGTTTTATTCATTGGCAGAATAAGAGATAGAAACCCTTTTCTGGTACACATATTTGATCGAGTACGCTTCAGCTTTTCAATTGAATTTGAGATGAGGAGTCACGGCGATATATTACGAAGGCTCGCGTGGCGGTATTAACAGACGGAGTCCTCTTCGTCCTTGGCCTGCATGAAGCCAACATGAATGATTTGGAGGCACACGCACGAGCGACTGAATTCTGACTGTCTTTTTTTGTTCATAAAAATTCTCAATGTTCTATTTTCAGCCGCAGAAACGTCAGGAATGATTCAACTGTGAGAGAATTAGAGAGTAAATCAGTCATTGAGAACATTATAGCTGCAGCCAACACCAACGTATGGAGAGACAATGTGTAGTGAACGATCAGCTGAATCAGCAGCTCCCCCGGCTCTACAGAGCTGTAATGTGACTTTTTTTTAGCTCATTATTTAACCTACAACTTTACTCTTCCGGTTCACTCTCAACACTCTCCTACTGTCAAGTTTAAAGAGAATAGTACGTAAGAAGCTGCTGCACACTACCTGCTCAGCAGCAAACAGCAGACTCAGTTAAAGACTAGCTGGGGAACAAAGGGTCCATTCACCAGTAAAGAGACAGATATCTCCCTCAGGAGGTGCTGGGGACCAAAAACAGAGCTAGAAGAGAGAGAATATCGGACACAAAGACTCTGAATGAATCATCATGTTGCTCTGTAACTGCTGAGCAAGCAAACAAGTTCAACATATCAACTTAGAAAGTGATGTAATGTCAATGTTGTGTTCACATTACGTTACAGTCATTTAGCAGATGCTTTTATCCAAAGCGACTTACAGTAAGTGTATTCATCATCGGCATTCAAGAGAACTAGAGTCACCAGAAGTCATAAGAGCATCTCCTTTTATACACAAGCATCTAAGAGCAGAAACCAGAGCAACAGTGCAGAAACAAACCAATACAATAAGTGCAACAAACTAATACAAAACAAAGTCATTATTCATTGCAGTAAGTATCTACCTCTTGACACATTGACCGCTTGTGTCGAGCACACATCCAGCTTAAAACAACAATGACACAGCCATGATTGGTGTTTCTAGTCTCTCATTTCACGTGAAAGTTGACTCCATCATGTTGCTGTGAATCTAGTCACCGTTGCTTTGAAGGTGGTATACGTATATATACATCAGCCGGTAATGAAGTATCCGTTGTGTGGTAAACATTTATTTTCGCACGAGACTCTGAAAGCTCCTAAAGCAGCGTGATGAGGTGATACATCAGCAGGCTGTGAAGAACCTAATTAAGGAGGGTTGTCTATCAACTTAATGTCCGTCTCTCACTGCACTGCCTACACAAGGGTTGTAAATGTCTGTCGCTTTCCCGCGTTAACGGATAAGCTCTGTGCTGCAGCAGAGACGGGAGGTTTATCTAATCAGATGATAAAAACGTGAGGTACAATAACGTCCTCATGAGTACCAGTCATATGTTACAGTAAACGGCACCAACTCACATCAGTAGCTGTTAACAATGGATGATAAGTTGTCAGAAGTTCCCAATGAACATCTCCCACTTGGTGGAAGGCACCGTTGATCTGTTGGTGCTCCACTTCGGTCCAGACTGAAACATCTCAATGGACTCCAGGGATTGTTGGTCGGGACATTTTTGGTACCCGAGCAGATTCATCTGAATGATGTTGGTGAGTCCGTGACAAAAACCATGAATGTTGAGTTCTTGTTTTTACATGAGGAACGAACAGCGGTGTTTCATATATAATATATATTATTGTATTTATATTATTTTATTTGAATCCCATTTAAGTTGAAAATCTCTTTTGCAAAAGAGACCTGATCAAGACTCAAGCATTAAAAGTTGCAGAAAGAAACAATACAAAATCAGAGAGCAGGTAGAACATGCAGAAAATAGATTATATTATTAATAATAACGATAATGATATTAACAATAAAAACATAAGCTTACAGTAAGCTAAGAAGAGAAACAGAATTACATATTTGATTGCATTTATGACATGTATTTGTTTTGCATCATTCATTTTGGACATCCTATTCTCAGTAATTGCAGCATCAGCGTTCTGAGCCTCTGCAATCATCTGGTGTTGATGTCTCTCTGTCTGTGAGTGCACACAGTATGTGATGAGATATGATGTCACAATGCTTTATGTAGTTTCTGTAGCTGCTCCGAAGCAGGAACAGGAAGTGAATTGTCTTCTTCTGAGAAAAGCGATCTGAAGAGTCTCGGAGCAGCAGGAGGTGATGACTTTGTTCAGTTTTTCTCTGCCTGACTGGAACTCTGCAGTCGTGAGCTCAGTCTGTTTCTGCTGCCTTCAGTCGTGACGGTTTCTCTGCTCAATGCAGACGTATTGTTGTTGGTCCGGTTAGACGCACATTGAAGTTCTCTCTCCTCCAGAACACGAGAAGCTCAGCGTCTCTGTGAGAGAAGAGGACTTCATGTACGGACTGTGTCCACCACAGAAGAATCTCTTCAGAGGATGCTGCTCATACTCTGTTACAGTTCACTCTTTACAAATACCACTGCAATGCACAGAGGACTTGTTTTATGGAAACAAAGAAAACATGGAATAAATAATGTTCTTAGAGAGGTATACTACCGTGAGAGAAGGAAGGAAGGGAGGAAGGAAAGAACGATGCAAGGAGGAAAGGAATGAATAAATAAATGAAGTGAAAGAAAGAAAGAAAACAGGATGAAGAGAAATAATAGCAGAGGGATGTGTAATGTGTGGCTGTAATGTGCTTCAGTAAATGTCGCTTTGTCTGGTTTTTATTTCCCAGTATGGAGACCGCTATGATGATGAGACAATGTGTTGTTTGAGAGAGACTGAGAAAAGAAAAGAAAGAACAAAGAAAACAGAATAGAAAAGAGACTCAATGTGCTTTAATGATTTAAAACACAACAGAAAGAAAGAGGGGAAGAAGTGAGAAAAGGAAAGAAAATAAAAACATAATGTACTTGATGGAAGAAGAGAACAGACAAAAGTATATTGACATAAAAGAAAGGAGTAAAGACAAACGGTGATTTGGTGATTTGGTGCGAGTAATACAACGATGGACTCCCCTTGAACATTGTATTAACCTCTGAGCACTGGAATGGAGCGTCTCAGTCGGTGGTTCATTGCAGTCTGCCGGCACATGTTCATTATTGATGGAAGACAGGAACGGTGGAGCGGAGGTGAAGAGGTCGCTGGAATAAACATTGTTCCTCTGCAGAGAGCTCTCTGAAGGCGGAGCTCGTCTTATTCACCTCGTATGTTTCAGCAACAAGGAAGCGTTCCCGACACAGTGATTGTGTCTTTTAACTTCCTGTCTGCACAGGAAGTGGGGATGTGATGTGATCATCTTTACCTTCATTTTCATCATACATCATACGTTTAGTATCTGCATGTGACGGCTCAGAAGGCCTCCGTGTGAGGACTGGATGATTTTTGTCGTAATCAGACGAAATACATATTTCAATAAAAATACAAAACGCACAATTGTGTGACTGTGTACGCTAATCAAGCGGCATTTCGCTCAGAATGTAAACGGAAAAAGTGTAACTGATTTCATGAAGCAGAGGATTGTGGGCCTTTACTTCCTGTTTGTTGTTGGAGCAGCTGACAGCAGAACGATGTTGAGCTGTTGAGGCTGAACTTTGCACTCTGGACTAACTCACTGAGGACTTATAGCCGTTACAATAATTTGACGTCCATATTGTCAACATGTTAGAAGTTCTGCAGGATCTCCGGGACAGATTTCTGAGCAAAAGCACTTAAAAGGTGAAATCCTTCTCGTGTTATACGCAGGTTTACAACCGACATGCCTCTGTACTAATGGTGGCTGGGAGGGTCAGGTCGTGCAATATTCATCATGCATGCGACGTCAGAAAGGATGAATTCTTCATTGTTATAAGCTATAAGTTGTCAATTATGGATGTGAAATAAGATAAGATGTATAATTCATAATGATTCTGCGCTCGACTGTGTGCTGGAGAAACGAGGCATGCTGAGAAAGGAAAAGTAAAAAGATAGAAAGCTGCACACCTTTCTTTGTGCGGTTGAGTGACATTTATTAAAACCAGCGACGTATCAGCCGCGAGCTCTCGCCGCCTTTTTCCGTCTCACTTTTAAGACGTCTGTGTGCAGAAACATCGGTGGCTTCATGAAATGTGGAACAGCTCTCTTTCCTCTGGTGTGCTCCTTTCAAGTCGTCTCTTAGGTTCTTCGATCGCAGTAACTTTTTCTTCAACCTTTAGGACGAACTCTTGGAAGAACCCTTGAAGGGTCATTGACAAGAAAAATCAATAAAAAACATGTTTTATGTCAAACCCACACTCTTGGAAATGAAGGTGCCAACTAGAACCTTATAGGGTTCTTCGACTCCAATGGCAGAACCTGTTTTGGTTCCTGGTGGAACCTTTCACGTAGTTCCACCTGGAAACCTTTCAGAGGGTTCAACCATGAACTCAACATAAAGGAGAGAACCATCTGTGAAAGGTTCAACTGAGAGCCCTTCTATGGTGCAAAGCCTCTATGGGGCTTCTATCCCGAACATATCCCCCTCTAAGGGTGCTAACCAGAACCCATTCAGGGGGTTCTACTAAAAACCCCATTTATATTCCAAGGATTCTTAGTGTGGGGGGGGTTCACAGGAAGTATCTCTCAACAATCTTTTTCTAATGGTTCTTTGGATGAAAAGGGTTCTCAATGGAACCCATAGTCTCACAAAGAACCCTTGACAAGCCCTTTCTTTAAAAAAGAAAAGGGTTGTTTGGAAGCAAATGGTTGTGATTGTGCAGAATATGTTATTTCATCATGAAATACACAGATTCAGGAAGCGAGGCGGTCCGTGACCCACTGTGTTTTGTGTCTCCTCAGGTGGAATCTGTATCGCTCAGTCACTGAAGATCCCTCACGACCACAAACCCTCCGACTTTGATAAAATCATCCGTCTGCTGCTGGACACTCGGTACGCCAGGGCAGTCATCCTGTTCGCCTCCGACGAGGACATCCGGTAAAATGACTCCTCGTTAAGCGCTGTTAAGTTTGAATGACGACAGACGACCAGGTTGATTAAAGGGACTGAACTGTTTACTTTAACAACTAAATACATCTGCCTAGAAATGTGCTTTCAACTTTGACCATTTATTTTACCTTAGTATTGTTATTACTAATATTATGTTATCTTTTTTATATTTATGTTTGGTTTGCTGCACTGCCCGTTTCCATCAGCTCTGCACCAACAGGACCAACAGGATCCTGTGTTAACTTAATAACCCAGTGTTATTGCTATTGTTCTATATTAATGTTTGGTTCTTTCCCCAAACTAAAGCATGGTTTTATGTCTGTTATACGGATTGTAAAGCCCTCTAAGTCAAACGTGTGATTCGTGAGATTGGGCTGTGTAAATAAAATTGGATTGAACTGTTATAATCTCCTCTACAGCTCTTAAAACATTCATATTAATATTTGTCATTGATTGTTAACAATGTGTGAATCCTTTGCACATCGATTTGTACTATTGACAGCTTTAAGGCAAAACCTGAGATTGTTGAGTCAAATCAACCCCTTGGTGCCCTCCCCATTGTGTTGGTGCTATAATATAGCCAAATGCAAAGATTTTTGGTCTGCAACATTTATTCAACTTTCAGAATAAAGTTCAGTTCCATTATGAAAGAAAAATAACTTTCTGTGAACGTCAAAGGCTGCCTGCATGTGACTCTGTGGTGGTGTGTGTCTGGATCCAGGGGTATCCTGAATGCCAGTAAACGGGCGGACCAGATCGGTCACTTCCTGTGGATCGGTTCAGACAGCTGGGGGGCCAAGAACAGTCCCATCCACCAGCTGGAGGACGCTGCCGTGGGAGCTGTCACCATCCTGCCGAAGAGAGCCACCATCAGCGGTCAGTTCTTTTACATCCCTGTCACCTTATCTGACGATGCTCTTCGGTCACCACGCGTGTGGATATGTCAGAATGTGCTTGCTCGTTCGTTTGTGTGAACTTGTGTCATGTTCTCGTCTCTGGAGCCGACTGACTGGACCTTTGAAAAGAACGAATCTTCGTTGAGAACATTCACTCTTCACTCTGTGCATCATCTTAACAGGAGACAGTATTTGGCCATGGTGAACATGCAATATGTATTTTTAAACATTTTGGAAAATGATTTTCTTTCTCTGTGAGAGTTCGATGTTCAGATTGATACCACTCTCATGTCTGTGCAGTAGCTACATTTAAAGCTACATCCTGTTAGCTTAGCTTAGCATAAATACTTGAAATGGGGGGAAACAGCTAGCATGGCTCTCTCCAAATGTCATACAATCCTTCTACTAGCTCCTCTTAAGCTCACTGACTAACATGTTATATCTTGTTTGTTTACTGAAGTTTAAGATATTATTTGCTGTTTTGCAGGGATTGCGTCTTTATGCTAAGCTAAGCTAACCAGCAGCCGACTGTTGCTTAATAATTATCACACAGACATGATATGGTATCAATCTGAACATCGAACCTTCGGCAAGAAATCGAATAAACGTTTTTCTTAAAATGTCAAAACTGCTCCGTTCAGGTGCCAGACGAGTGAAGAGAGATTTACAGAACTCTCGCGTGAGAGACGAGCGGTGACATAAAGACGCACAAAATGCAGATCAGAGGAAACGTAAGTTATTGTTCGGCTGCATCGGTATTACAGCCCTGTTGTGCAACGACGTACAACTCTCTGTCGTGTCAAACAAAGAATCTTGACGGGGATATAGAACTATAGAACTGCGTTTGTTGTGGCAGTTCTGTTGAAATGAAGATTTTGATACAACACGAATCCTTTGTACTCTTGATACACGGCGATTGCAGTGAGTTAATGGGAAGCAGCCAAATTACATTTTCACCAATCAACACCCCCCCCCCCCCCTCCACGCACACAGCAACAACAAATAGCCTCGATAATCGTGTTGCCAATGTTTTGTTGTAACATCAATTTCTTCCCTTTTCTTTGCTACGAAAAACACATTTCACCGACATGCGGTGCACTTTCCAGAAACACGAGCCCTGACAGGTGGAGCTCGGTGTGTGTGTGTGTGTGTGTGTGTGTGTGTGTGTGTGTGTGTGTGTCCTTGGATCTGCCTGGAGGGGGTCTGACGGGTGGTGCGCTAATAAACATTGTTCCCTCTTCGATGGGCTCCGTGATCCCTTTTGTCCCCTCGTTTTTTGACAAATGATTTAAGGAAATGGCCGTTTTTCTGGGCATAAAGACGACGGGAGAGATCACTGGGCCGTGACGGTCAGTCTGGGTAACTCGGGTATGAGGGCGGAAGACCCATTCCATCAGAGGCTGTGAGACACGAGAGAAGAGGTGAGCGGGAGAGGAAGGTTTGCCTCATGATGACCACATTAAGCTGCTGCGGGGCACTTACCAACGCCTCATTCCTCCCGCTCTCTCTTAACAGGTTTTGTAATTTGATTCAACCAATTTTAATGTATCAATATGCACCAAGTCAGCACAAAACTGTACTAATGACGGTCTTAAAACTAGATTCCGACACAACGACCCTCCTCAAGACGGCCCTATAACGTCAGACCTTTTGGTGTTGCGCTGCACATTTCCTTTAATTTCCTTTACTTGCTTCAGAGCCGAAGGAGCAGGTCGACTCGGGCAACACGATGTTAGTACAACTGACACATTAAAGTAGTTCATTCCTTTCAATACCTTTCTTACTGTTCATATCATAGTTAAAGGTAAATTTCTCCGTTCAGTTTGTGTCTTTGGAGGAGTCCAGTCGAGGGATCTCCTGCCAGCAGCCAAAGACGAGAGATGATCATGTGAACCTTCAGTTTATTCAGGATTTATCTGAAAAAGACAAATTCATTTCTATTCCCAATGTTTCCATTATTTACACCAACACCTGTTAAGAGTCACTGATGGACACGCCCCGTCTCGTTTGTCTAATCTGTGTGGTTACGAGTTGGCTCGCCGTTTCCCACCAATCTGTATGCTAAGCTAAGACAACCAGCTGCTGTAGCTTCATATTCACCAAACAGACATGAGAGATATCAATCTGAGGGTTACGGTTAACTATTCCTTTCAACAACAAAACATCTTCAAACAACTGTATTTATTCAAGTTTCACGTCAAAAACTATATTTGACATGATTACACGTGAACACATCATGAACATCACCGAAGCACAATACTCATTTTTACTTAATGGACCTTGAACGCATCATAATGTAACTTGAGATGCTAGCTCCGTTATTTAGCCTTGCAGGACTGTGCTGCTAGCAGCTAACAGCTAACGTTAACTAGCTCTCCTCCTGCCGATTTCAATACGGACGTGTTGTTCACACTGAAGTATTATCAGGGAAAAAAGTCGTGGCGAGGGACACGAAAAAACCCGACATTTCGTATCCCTGTACACGAAACCTATAGATTGTATCTTGTGACCATTTCACAAACTGTCGTGATTAGGGATGGGTATCGTTTGGGTTTTTTCCGATACCGGTGCTAAAACGGTGCCTGAACCGAAACTTTTTTCTTCAAATTTAACAATATATTAACTGTTAAAGTATACTATAAATATAAATAAATACAAAACACTTGGCTTCAAACTACAGCTTCAAACTTTTTAACTTCAAACTATGAACAATATATTAACTGTTAACAGTTTACGGTATACTTAAATAAATATTGATAAAATAAATACAAAACACACACACACTCTGTACACACACTACAGCTTCAAACTTCAGCAATTATTTTGCAGAAATATGAGCATATTTGCCTTCTCTTGCAAAATAAGACCTCTCCTGACTTATTTTATTTTACCAGTTGGTGGCGCCGATGCTATCGTTAGCATCGGTCCTAGGACGAGCTAACCTAGAGCTAACGAGTGGTGTAAAAAAAGTATTTCAATCGGCTCAGGCACCGAAAGGAAGCACCGAAATCTGCGTTGCATTTCGGTCCGGTAGATACCGGTCGTATAGGAACCGGTACCACACCGGCACCGGTTTTCGGTACCCAACCCGAGTCGTGATACTCTGTTGTCTTCTTCCACACAAATCTTCCAGCTCAACTCATTCCATTCACTAAAGTCCTTATTTCTATCGTTTCAATTTGTTTTGACATGTCTAGCTGTAATAAAGACCATAAAGTTCGGCTTTAATTGTCTTAATAATAGAACCATAGTGACTTTGATACATTCTGGAAATGTGTTTGTGCTGCATCTTTGAAACAAACAGCAGGCCCTGAGAGTTGGGGGCCCCGGGGGGGGGGGGGGGGGGGGGGGTCTGATAGCACAGCTAAGATGTGACTGGGTTTCTTCTGCGTCTTGACACCGTACCGTCACTGAGTGTCGTAACACCGGCTGTTTTCCTTGTGTGGTGTCACATACATGTCCACAAGAGAAACATCTGGTCTGTTTCAGCAGACTGGTTATTACAGATGAATCAGAATCTCTGTTTGTGGTTTTGGGTCACATTCCCTTTCATTGTCTTCTCCGACCTCTGAAAATATATACAACTCGTGTAAATGCAAATTAGAGCCGCCTGTCTGAGCACAGTAGCTGATGATGGCTGAGAGCGAACGCAAGAGAGAGGGAGCGAGGCGAAGATGGAAAACATGAAAGTCTGGGGGGAAAAAATAGAAATCAAGGGAAGACAAAAGAGCAAAGATCCAGAAATGCAGCGAGACGAGGAGAGGAAGGTGAGGAGTGAGTTGAGGATGAAGAAGGATGAAGGCTGTGGGAACTGTTCCCCGCTGAGTCTACGGCCTCCAGCTGAGACAGATTCACTTCCCAGAGTCAGTTCCGCCCTCTAATCTGCAAATCTCCGTCTAATATCAGGCTGCTATAGAATACTGAACTTCACACAAACATTGTTGAGCAACACCTTATTATAAAATGGAATTCTCTGTTGGTTTTTTCGCTTCATTAAGCGATGGATTGTGTGTCAACAATTCCTGTGACATAGAAGAGGGTTAATGCCCCCAACGTCTCGAACACCTCCACTTCATCAAATCAAAAGTATTAAGTCGTTAATAACATGAAATAATTAATCATTTGAAGTATAAAATGTAGTTTCTTTCCACTCTGCAGCGTACCACAACTTGACTCAGTGCATTTATTTACTGTATGTAGAGATGGAAAGAGGAAATGAACCAGAGAGAGGTTAGCGAGGATGGATGTCGATGCCTACACGTCCCCCCCCCCCCCCCCCCCCCCCCCCCCACTCCTCCATCCTCTTTGTTAGAAACACGGAGCGGGTGGGTTCAGCGTGACCATGTGTACGTGGGAAATAGGAGGCTGTGGATTTTAATCTGTCTCTAGTGTTTAAAACATGATCGGTATCCGCCAAGATGAATGTCCTCCTGCACACATTTGAGAAGACAGGAAGTGACTGTGAGCTCAGCGTTAGCGCAGAGAGAAATGCTAATTTTATATATTATGCATGAAAGAGAGGGAACCTTTCACGGCTGCGGACAAAAAAAGACAGTTAATATACAGAGGAGCTACAGCATGAACCAAAGCATCCTGTATGTAACGAATGTTTCCCAATTCCTCCTAAAAACAGTGGCGTCCTGAGTGCGGCAGCGCTGCACATCATGAGTGATGCTTTCTAATTAGAGATGATTTATTTATTTATCGGTGATATCCAGACCGGCCGCTGTGTGATTCACGTTTCATTGCATCAGTGGTGCTCTGTGCTTTAACTGGTGTAGCCCCAAAAAAACAACGAGTCTACCAGCGTTTTCCACATCAACACCAAATATCTAGCTCGGTTTGTTTGCTTTTTACAAGCGAGAGAGAGAGATTGAAAAATATGGAAAACTACGGCACCTGCTTCATTCGTGTCAACATTTCCTCGTACAACTGTTCGAAAAAGTTACTCCTCATTGTCTTCCGTCTTCACAGGAAACAACTTACTTTAGTTTGATAAAGATCGTATTTGGATAATATTGGCCCTTTGTGGCTCTATGTGTGGCCTTGTGTACGGCTCTGCGTGGCCGTGCATGTGGCCGTGCATGTGGCCCTCTGTGGCTTTGTGTGGCTCTATGTGTGGCCCTTTGCATGGCCTTATGTGTGGCTGTTTGCGTGGCTCTATGTGTGGCCTTGTGTACGGTTCTGCGTGGCCCTTTGCGTGGCCGTGCTTGTGGCTCTGTGTGGTTCTATGTGGCCGTGCATGTGGCCGTGCATGTGGCCGTGCTTGTTGCCCTCTATGGCTCTGTGTGGTTCTATGTGGCCGTGCTTGTTGCCCTCTATGGCTCTGTGTGGTTCTGTGTGGCCGTGCATGTGGCCGTGCATGTGGCCGTGCTTGTTGCCCTCTATGGCTCTGTGTGGTTCTATGTGGCCGTGCATGTGGCCGTGCTTGTTGCCCTCTATGGCTCTGTGTGGTTCTGTGTGGCCGTGCATGTGGCCGTGCATGTGGCCGTGCTTGTTGCCCTCTATGGCTCTGTGTGGTTCTATGTGGCCGTGCATGTGGCCGTGCTTGTTGCCCTCTATGGCTCTGTGTGGTTCTATGTGGCCGTGCATGTGGCCGTGCATGTGGCCGTGCTTGTTGCCCTCTATGGCTCTGTGTGGTTCTATGTGGCCGTGCATGTGGCCGTGCATGTGGCCGTGCTTGTTGCCCTCTATGGCTCTGTGTGGTTCTATGTGGCCGTGCATGTGGCCGTGCATGTGGCCGTGCTTGTTGCCCTCTATGGCTCTGTGTGGTTCTGTGTGGCCGTGCTTGTGGTTCTGTGTGGCCGTGCATGTGGCCGTGCATGTGGCCGTGCTTGTTGCCCTCTATGGCTCTGTGTGGCCCTGTTCGTGGCCCTTGGTGTGGCCCTGCGTGTCCTCGCCTGCAGCAGTGTCTGGATGTCTGGATGGCCGTTTCCCGGAGAACGTATCTAATCCTCTGGGAACGCTCTCTGGCAGCCTGTCACAATGGATTCTTGTGGCTGCGCTGTGAGAACCAACACTAATCTGACAAACGGCAAAGAGATGGGAGGAGGAGACGCTTATCCGCTGACACTGATCATGCAAAGCAACCTCTCTCCTGCTTCACACCAACAGTCTTTCTCCATCAGTGCACCTGTCATTTATTTTTCTCACATTTAAGTGTCCTTTGCTCAAGCAGCCTTGTTACTGTTTACCTTCCTCTGTCCTTAAAATGTTCCCGAAACCTCCTCCGGGCAGAACGTGTTGACCTTTTCTCTTTGTAGATTACATTGTAAATCCCAAACAATAACCTAAAAATGATTCCTGACAACGGTACTTTAGTAAAGTTAAGTGACTGTTTAATGACCAAGATGTCCATAAAAACTTCAATTTATGAGTCCACCAGTGTGTAGCAATGGTATCCAAATGTGACTATAACATGTGTGCTGGTGCAGCATCATTGTTCTGCTCATGTAGGAAAGTAGATCGTAATACTTCTGTCCAACAAACCTTTGAATCATTTCTTTGTGTCTCCACCGGCAGAAGAAACACTTTCACCTCACAAGCTTCTGTTTTCTTCTCAAACTGAGGATTAGTCTTATCTTCAATAAGGCCATTTGTTTTCCCCACTCACTCAAGGCAGTAATTCTCTCTCTCTCTCTCTCTCTCTCGCTCTCTCTCTCTCATGTTTGTTTACTAGCTGCAGTTTTGGCTGTTACTCGAGCTCTTGGCAGTTGGTTTTAATTCCGGTCATTAGAGTCGTTGCTCGGCTCCAGCTTTAGCTGTGACCTCATGGCTTCTGTTTGTTTGGCTACTTTTTGTTTTGTTTTTTTTGGGGGGGGGGACTTTTCTCTCCAGCAGAGGAGAGCTGCGTCCTATACCAGGAGGAATTTTGTTCCACCAGGGGCGTGAATAGAGACAGGCAGTGCAGCTACCCTGGGGCCCCTCGGGTGGGGCCCGTAAAGAGAGTTGGACCTCTAACGTTGGACGGAGAGCGGCCCCCGTGAGGGCCTCAGTTTCTTCAAAGAATAACTCAAGTTCACTGGTAACATTTGCTACATATTCCCTCAAAAAGGCAAAAGATTTGTCACCTACAGATGTGCAGCGATGATTGATCATGTGACGAGGCGATACAATATACAGTAGGCCATGTATGTATGATAACAAGCTTATACGGCTCCGCAGCTCAGCCTCGCTTCAGTTACCCAGTGGACATTATTCTTTTGTCAGTACTGCAGAACAAAATCCCCGTGTTTCAAAAAGTATTTCACCCATAGAGCATTATATTCAAAGGGACGTCTGTAGAACTGTTACCAGGACCCCTCGAACTGTAAACAAGGTCAACTATGACTCTTGATGTTAAACATCTTTCATCCACTAGTTTTACGTTTGTAAAACTTTCCTTGAATCAAGAAAAACAATAAAAAAATCATCATGTAAAGTCTACGGGCTGAGAGGGATCTCGCTGGCGGGAGAAACGTTTTAGTTTTGAGTAATTCTGTTGGACTGAATAGGCGCCATCTTTGGGTTCGATATAACAAATCCAGACGCTAAATCATCATGTCATGATTGACAAGCTGATGAAAAGCCCCAATAGGTCACCGTCTCTCATTTCTAAAAAGAAATCCACGCTGCTGCAAAAGTCTGAGGTCGCAGTTAATTAATACGATTTGTTGGGATTTAGTATTTCTGCAGTTTTTTGAAGGCGAGGTTCAAAGACACATCGCTCTTTAATATTTGATCCATTCAGAAAAGACGCTGTTCTTTCGTTGGCAGACAAACTTTTTTTTACTAAATCTAAAGAAGTACTTGTAGTTTTGCTGCTTTTTATTGTTTTGTTTGAATTCTGACACTGCGACCGTAATTCAAGATAAAATGTGTTTCCCTCGTGCACTTTAACTGTATGGGAAGGTACATCTGCAGGAGACAGAGTTGGACATAAAACTCCTCCTGGAGCTGCTGGGAATCAAAGATTTCTCTCACTTTTCAGACTCAAACTTGATAATAAATTCTGCTACAAGACACACAGAGTGCAGAGAGACCCCGGTGGCTTTTAACTGCCCCGAGCAAACACGGCGCATTCACCGGCACGTGAGCTCGCCACGTGTTTTATGAAGCGCATGATTTTCTCCGCGCTCTCAGAATGAACCCCTGCGACCCGACGCTTGCCGTCCTCGTTCAGCTGGTGTTAGCTGAGAGTCTGAAGAAAAGAAGGGAAGGCTTCCCCTCAAGGGAGCGTAGAGCAGAGCTGCTGCGGTCCCATTGGCCCGTGGGTGGATCTCTGCTGCTCACTCGAGGCTTCCACACTCGGAGACTGTGTTTATGTCAAGAAGCAAAACGAGGGAAGACGGTAAAAGAAATGCCCCCGAGTGATGTATGTTTTCATTCTAAAGACGCCGCGACCTCTTAAAACATCCGTCGAACACTTTGTGAACCGGAGCGACTGCGGCAGCGCCGCGGCTCGTTGTGATACCGGCACTTTGTGCACCTTTATTTCCCCCCCATGACTTCACAAGGGCTCTGTACGCCGTGACATCATGCACCACCCCGAGAGATGAGTCGGGAACCCTGCGGCACCGAATACTGTGTGAACAGAAATACCTTCTACCACAAACCACCTCACCAAAACAAGGAAGAACTCTGAGCAGCACGACTCTCGCCTGCTGAACCGCTAACCTCGCATGTACCGAGGCGCGTCTGTATGAATACACCGGCTTTCTGTGGAGCCCATAAAGATGCAGCGGAGGCAGCCAGGAAATGCATTTCACCTCACACTTCTGGAAATAAGTATTTAAGAACAAAGTCATACGTAAAGAAAAGTAGTGGAGCTGTTGGCTTTGAACTCAGGGTCAAATTGAAGAATCTATCAATCCAGCCAAGTCATGAACCTTGTGAATCGGACACACACACGCACACACACACACACACACACACACAGTGCGTCAACATGCACACTGCACCCGAACACCGCGTGGGAGCCGACGTTACGGCACAGCTGCCTCTTCCACCCGACGCCTGAACCGTCTCCTCAGTTTCCTCCTTTTTCTTTCTTGGACTTCAGAGTTTGATCTTTGAAACACAAACACATTCACACCCCACGGCCTCTCACTCGCGCTCACACCGGGAGGACTCGGGGTTCTGCCGGTGCTCACCGGTGATTACAGCTTTTGTGCCTCTGGGAGCGTTTGGAGAAAAGCTAGCTGCACGCTTCAATGTGCAAAATGCGCCCTTGGCAAAGATTTTCTGTCAGATTCATTATGATGTTCACATTCATCATACCCCCCCCCCCAGACAAAAGCAGCAGGCTGCACACATCATCACATGTATTCGTTTAAGAAACAGTTAGCAGCCTTCAGATGCTGACGGCTGAGAGGCCGTTTGTTGTGTTTTCAGCATCGATGGATGAATGACGGTTCGGTGATTCGATCTGAACGTCTCTAATGTATTCAAAATAAGAAGAGAGCAATTCATAATTTTATCAATAGCTTGTTTTATAATAACTATTTTTTTAGTGCTGGGCAAAGATGAAAATATTTAATCGCCATTAATCGCATGGATTTTTTGCGATTAATCTCATTGTTATGGCAAAGTTCAATAATGAATTATAAAGTAGTGTATTGCGCACTTTTATTTTGAAAGTACTGCTATATGAACTAAAGGGCAATAACATTTGGTTCACGAGATGCAGGCAGCATGTTTCATACTTAATGTGAATATAATTCATACTTTGTTGGCATCTTATTCTGAAAACCGGATGTTCGTCTGAAGAAACAGGATGTTGTCTCACGTTAATCTTTCCGTTAACTTTGAAAGTCCTTCGCTCGCTCCCGATCTGTGCATTTAAATGCGTTTACGGTGAATTTCAGCATATAGGTGTCTGACTATAGGATGTTTGCTGGCTTTTATCTCACTGTTCTTGTCATCCTCTTGTTGTTATGTATATGTATTGTCTCTTGTCTTTCAATTTAAAAAAATTTAAAAAAAGAATTATAATAATACATTTTAAAAAATGCGTTAACTTGCCCAGCACTACTATTTTTGTCTGGACATCCATGTCAGTTTATTCAAAAAATAAGATTAAAAAAATATGCTACATATCCCAATGAGTTATTATGGCCAGTTTAATTTGTCACCAACCTTTTCATTTCGATATATATATTTTTTTATTTTTTTTATTTTTTTTGTAGAAATTAGGATTTATTGACTAATAGCCGGTTTAATGTCCATGGTTACGTTATTTTGTCAGATTCTATCATCGACTAAACTTACCTGCTGTGTACCTGTTTTCAGATTACATATGCACGTGTCATGTTCTGTCCCACTCATTACCTGAACCAGTATAAAAACATGAACAATGTGTGTCCTAGCATGACTGTTGCTACGACGCTCGTGGCTCTTTCTGACGTCGGTTAGCCGCCGCGCCGGAGAGAACAGAGCTCCAGGAGTCTCACTCAACGCTGCGTTGTGCACACGATGCAGGAGAACGATCACTGTGGAAATGCCGACATTAAAGACACGAGCGCTGAAATACTTGTCCCCCATCCTGGTGAAAGCAGCCACGGTGCGTGCAGAAGCGGTCTATGTACGCGTGCATGGACACGCGATACCAGCTTGATGATATTTCCCAGACTCCCATCATCACAGGAAAGCAGTGCGTGTTAGGTTTTGGGGGTGAAGCTGGACAGACAGAGTGGAAACAGGTCGATCTGCAGACACCGGCCTCCGCGCACCAGATGGCTACTCGTGATGCTGCCATCATGTCGTAGCAGGGATTTGATGCGACACACACACACACACACACACACAGTGGTTACGATGCCGGTTCAACGCCGCCCTGTGCCCCCCAGGTGAGAGGGCTAACGGAGCAGCTATAACCGTCACACACGTCACACAAACTATTCTAGGATCGCTCGGCCGAACACCGCCGCGGCCCAGGAGTGACCTCGGCCCAGGAGTGACCTCGGCTCGCGAGTGACCTCGGCTCGCGAGGTCTTTTCATCTGCGTGAAACTGCACTTTGGCTTCCAGAGCTCGAGCTTTGCTCAAGTCCCTTTTTACACAGCAGGACAGAAGTCACCGGTGAGAGTCTGACCTCAGCGAATAGTGAGTCATCTGAAACACTCAAAGTGACTTCAAAGGTGATGCGTTGCTCTCACTCTGATGAAAAAAATAAGCAATAGTCTCGTTTTTCATTGCCAATAGACAAGGTTCCTGTCTTTTGTTTTATTGTGGTGACGCGTTGGATGTCAGAACGCACGGAGAAGCAGCTTTAGTAAAGTGAAGACGTTCCTGTGGTTACTTTTATATCTATTACTTAATCAGTCTCTCCTTCAAACTCTCAAACAAAAGAGCATCATCGGAGCGGTGGAGAGACGAACCGAGACGTCTTTGATGAGTTTAATTTGGTTTGTGTCGAGTTTGAATGACGTGTTTTACGATGACCAGCGAGGCTAAATGATTGTTTCTGTGAGTGAAGTCTGGTGGCTCTGGGCAGCAAATATAACGGATGTTTCTTTCAACACCTAACTCTTTGAATCGAGGGTTTATTTTGACCAAACGAGAGTTGGTGAATGTTGGAACGGTGCGAAGGCTAACGAAGACAGTTCGGTGAGTTGATTTCACGGCGGAAATGAACGTGTCGTGTTTCCATCACTGCTGATCAGAACTGGAGCCGATAGATACCGATCAACTGTCCGTGGAATGAATAAAGAGTGTTGCCTTTCCCTCTGAAGACAAGCGTTGCTGGCGGATGTTGTTGGCTTTGGGCTACTGAATGCAACTACATTTGTTTTCCACATTATTATTTCTTGTGTGAAGATTAATGTGTTCCGATGTGTCACCGTGAAGAAAATATTTTCCACAGTGTCTCCCAGCTCGACTCCCGCTTTCTCTCAGACAAATTGTCAACAGAACCGGAAAACATGCGTCTCTTTGCAGAAAGAGAAGTTCAGAGTTTCAGTCGTTGGAAGCATCATTTGTTGTTGTTTGTGTCACAGTGAAGAGCGGGAGAAGAGCTCGTGACAGAAGAGAGGACGGGGGGGACGGAAGGGTGGCGCTTAGAGTGAAAGAGACGTAAAAGACGAGAGGAGAACGCAAAAGGCAGACGGTGTGTTGCACAGGAAGGTGTGTGTGTGTGTGTGTGTGTGTGTGTGTGTGTGTGTGTGAGAGAGATGCTCAATCAATAGCTCTCCAGCAGAGGGTTCAGAGGAAACTCACCCCCCCGGTTGTCTTGTGAGACTTCTTAATTATGCACGTGCTGCAATCACCTGATGTCTGTGAGGAAATGTACCGAGCCAAATTCCGGTTCTGATTAGTTGTTGCAATCACAGGGTCAGAGTGGCGGCTTCACTTTCAGGGCTGACAGATCGTTCTCAGTCCGAGGGCGTCAAAAAACAACACTTTGTCAAACCTCTCGCCGTCTGATACCGATGCACCAGGAACCCTTTGGCGTCTGACATTTTGATTATTTTAATATAAGTGACGTGTTTTCCGTCCTCCGGTTCTGCCGAGTGAAGTCGATGCAGAAGTGTCTAAAAACCTGCATTCTCTCTAGTGTCCACCAGGGGGCGACTCCTCTGGTTGTATAGACGTCTATGAGAAAATGACTCTACTTCTCTCTTGATTTATTACCTCAGTAAACATTGTAAACTATCATTACTACCTCTTCTTCTTTATTTTCGTGTTCTTGTTCTTTTCCTGTTTGCTTTCCAATTTGTTTCAATCCAATGTGACGAGTGGAAGCTGACACATGTTTGTATGAAGAGATATCGTACAAACTGTTGTATGACGATACGCTGCTCAGTGTAACTACATCATTCCTCCACATGTTCGTGTTAGCATAAGGATAGCTGTTAGCTTGCTGCTATACAGTTCTTGTAAATTCTTCTTCTGGGGTTTTTGTCAGTTATCAAACGACTTCCTGGCACCTCCCTCTGGACCGGAGGAGGACCGACCCTGATATGCATGTTGCTCAGGAAACAAAGACGGACCTGTGAGACACAGATGTGTGTCTGAGTGGAAATCAAAGTGTCCTCGATCTCATCTGGATCTAATCGGATACGAGACATTCCAGATAACAAGTGGAAGTTAAGCCTGAGATTCAAATTGCATCTTTGAGGACAAAAAGTGCTTTGAGACTCGCTGAACACTGCAGCTTTATCAGGGGGGTCCCAGCGGAGTCACTGCTCCCATCAGTGGAGCACTTACAGCTTGATAACTGGCAGCGAGGCAAGTAAACAAACTCTTATTGGTTTGTTTCCCTCTCTCGGCATGAACGCCCCTCACTCCAACGCAATACGTCTGAAACATTGAGCCGGCGATGGCGCTATAATGAGAGCGCTTCAGGTTGGTGTGAGGGCAGCACGTTCACACGATCAACACCAGTAGTTCAGAAGGGATTCCTGACGTCCACCGCTCTCTCATGTTGCTGTTTGATTGTACATTGTGGTGGCTATTACACACAAACACACAGCCGCTCTGCTCCATATATCTTGTGTCACTTGTAACAACTGTCTGGCCCGTCTCA
Source organism: Ophthalmolycus amberensis (assembly GCA_024529925.1). Classification (NCBI taxonomy): domain Eukaryota; kingdom Metazoa; phylum Chordata; class Actinopteri; order Perciformes; family Zoarcidae; genus Ophthalmolycus; species Ophthalmolycus amberensis. Next base: position 567,491 of record JAFEUB010000060.1, read on the forward strand.
AGGTCCGATTCACAAGATATCTTACGCTAATATTATAACGTTCTACAGCTGAGGGCAATTTGGCCTTTTCTTATGTTTTTCTAACCTAAACTAAGTGATTTTATTGCCTAAACCTAACCGCCGCTTCACAACGCTGACTCAGCCCGTTCTCATTCCCAGGGCGTCAACTACTGACACTTTGTCACGCAACTGATACCAACGCACAACACTGTGAGGAGCGCACCGAGCCTTCAACCGACTATGATGCCGACCCATCCACGTCATTGTCCAACGCTCAGAGAAAGTGCTGCGGGAGCGTGACCATGTATTTTAAAGATGAAACGAGCCCACACAGGGCGGGTGGGAGTGGAGGTGGACCAGTAAAAACAAACACAGGACTCGAAGCAGGAGACCAGAGTTCATGTCCCAAACTCTCTGACGACGCCAGTACTTTCCCTGTAGCTGCTGTGACTATTTGCGCTGGTCTTTGTGAATTGGACTGATTTTAGTGAGGCTCATTGTCATAAGAAGGGGCCAAGTTTGAGCCGAATATTTGCACATTACCTCATTTAAATACGCGCAAATAGCACGGGAACACCGCGTCAGTATTTGCTCGGCAGCCGGTTAAAGGTGCCGGTGCTTTGAGAATTCCACGTTTCTTTTTGTTGCGTTTGTGCAGGTTTAGTGGCCGTAAAATCTACCGATTGGCTGCAGCAGCTGAAGACTCAATCACACTGGACGGAAGAGGCATTTATCAAATCAGAGGAAATCCATGACAGATAATGAGTCGCATAAATGCATTAGAAATGTTTTGCACATTGTGGTATTATTACATTATATCATGCAGTAAACCAATTCAAATCACATTTAGTTTTCATTGATGGAGACCGAGCACTGCTGCACCTTTGACTGATGTTCACTTCTGGCATCATGAACCGGTTATTGACTGTTGCAAATAGAAATCCGATCACTGCAGCCCTGCAGATTTCCTCTCAGTCTGCTGTTACAGCCTCCACCAATTAGAGGGTAGCACAGTAACCGGCATGTATCCCTTGCCGGTGTCTGTGAAGCTTCTGTTATTGGGAGGGTGAGGTAATAACGAGGAGATGAGCGCAGCAGCATTTCTATCAGCTCGGCTGGGCGGTCAGAAGACTGTTCAGGGACTTCTGTGAGTAAATCAACAGGAAACAAACAAATCCAGGATTCAGCTGCACACAGCATCGTCAGTTAGCACCCATGCTAGTCTTCTTAGGGGGAACAGGGGGTCTTTAGGGGAGATGGCAGGTCAACCGATGCTACACAGAAGTTGTTTACATCGTCTCAAAGCTTAGAACCTGAGCACATAAGAACATTATGATGGAAGTATATGATCGCAATTCCTGTGCTCGCTTATGTCTCATAAGTTGTTGCATTATTTTTGAGGTTAATAGCATTTGTTATGCAGATTTGGTGCTAAAATATAAGTTTTATAACAATGGAGAATTGATCAAAACAAAAGAAAGATCACAAATACCACATTAAGACACACAGACCTTGAGGAACACTTCATGCTGTGATTTGGTTTCAAAAGCTTTGAAGTTTAGAGATTTCTCGATTGGATGGCGAGCACGTCTGGGCTGGAAACTGCTCATCAACCCACTTATTGTCAATATATCTAAATCCATCCATCCTCTGACTTCTCAAGGTCTCTAGTTTGTGTTTGTAGAGTTTCATGAGGCTGTGATTCTACAAGAAGTCACAACAAGTCATTTCTTACAGCGATGTCTCAGACGGCTACTCTGATGACCAACATCCTCCCACATGAATGCAGTAGAGCTCGTTGGATTGGAGCGTCAGCTTTCCAGTCATCCCAACACGGTTTAGGTCAGAAATATTCAAATTCTACTCTTTTAGGTGGATGCAAAACTGTATTTGATGTGTCCTCTACAAGATGTAGTTTGTTATTCATGATCAAAACACAGCACACGTCACCTTTCATCCTCAGTAGCTGTTAATTATCAACGTTCAAACCTTTTCGTTTCCGCTTTAGTCCACTTTGTCTCGGTCTGTGTTAGAATCAAGGACTTGTAATTGCGATTTGCTCTCACGCTGGCTTCGCTTTCAAAATAAGAGACGATTTGCTCAGAAATGGACACTTCTCTCCGAGTGAAATGAAAAAGAAATCAATAGAACGTGACATTGTTGTCGGGGAGAGTGACAGACTCTGCGACCCTGAAGATGTCAGACGTTGGTCTCGGCAGCGGTGGCGGTAACTCACCGGATAACATGTCACTATTGTCTGACACGCTTTCACGATGTCGCTGAAGTCCCTGACCCAGAAAATGTTCGACATCTCGGAGTAAACAACAAGTGCAGCAAACAAAGTGCAGAGCGGGGAAGTCACCAGCCTTCAATGTCCAACATGGAGATCTGTCTTTGCTCTTTATTCCCGTCAAACTTTTCCTCTCAAAGCAACATCTGCTGCGTTTCTCTTTTGACCAGCTGTGGTGCGTATATTGTTATAAAACAACAACAAAGGGCACCTTTTGAATGATTAAATACTGTTGTTTGTGTACAACATTCAGCTAGAGGCTCTTTAAAGGAAGACGAATGACCCGTTAGCAGCTCCTGTTTGCAGTGAACCTCTTAATGCACAAGTATCACTGGATTACTGCGACATGTTGAGCTCTGCAGTCTTTATTTTAGAAGTGGATTTATGGACGTTTATCCTGGATAATGATATCCTCACTGAATGAGTCTAGCAGGGGATGCACTAAATGTGAATAATATTACAAAATAATAATAATAATAAAGATAATGATACATTGTTATAACAATGCTACTACTAATAATAATAGTAATTAAAGCTGCGAGCAGCGATGGGCGGGCCCTCGCAATATGCACGTCGGGGTGCCGGCGGGACTCCGGCCTGCGCGGCCGAGAACGTCCGCGACCGTCGGACGGCGCGAGGACTCTGGTTGATGCTGCCATTCAGTTCTGTGACCGTCGGACACTGCATGCAGGTTTAGAGCATGGCCCCAATATACTTTTATTTAAGTCCACATGTGATACATGTTCCTACCAAATTTCATACATCTAGGTGAAACGTACTGCGAGGGCTGCTTCGTTGAAATTTTGTAGGGGGCGCTATTGAGCCGATTTGCCACTCTAAACCAATAAAATCATATTATATAACTACATTTTGGGCTTCAAATGTGTATGGCAAGTTTGCTTATGTTTTGAGCATGTTTAGCCCCTCAAAACACCTTAATATTTCATGGTGAAGAATGCGTCGCCACGGCAACAGCTTTTCACGAAACAACAAGCTTTGAGTAACTTTTCATCACAAAGGTCAATAGACTGTACCGACCAAATTTGAAGTTGATCTGATTAATTCCCTAGGAGGAGTTCGTTAAAGTGCAGCGCCTGGAAATGACAAAAACGACACTAGAAATTCATAAGAAATGCAAAATGTCTGACTTCCGGTTGGGTTTAGAGCATGGCCCCAAGAGACTTTTATTGAAGTCCACATGTGATACATGTTCCTACCACATTTCATACATCTAGGTCAAACATACTGCGAGGGCTGCTTCGTTGAAATTTTGTAGGGGGCGCTATTGAGCCGATTTGCCACTCTGAACCAATAAAATCATATTGTCCAACTACATTTCGGCCTTGTAATCTGCTTGCCAAGTTTGCTTATGTTTCGAGCATTTTTAGCCTCTCAAAATGACCTTCGTTGCTAACGGCGAAGACTGCATCGCCACGACAACGGCGTTCGACGAAACATCAAAAGCTTCATGATCTGGCATTATGAACTTCTTCTATTTGTGTGGAACAAATTTGATATTGATTTGATTTACCTACTAAGAGAAACAAGCCAAAGTATAAAGACTTTAACTTCCTGTTACCAGTAGGTGGCGCTATGACTATAATTCAAAATTGGCCTGCGGATGTCTTCAGGCCTGGAGTCTAATCAAGCACGTGAAATCTGGTAAAGATCTGATGATGTGGAGTCGAGATACATCAGTTTATTCGTTCATGGCGAAGGATCGAAATTCGCCGAGCCGCCACGTCGCCGCCCTTCAGTAACTTCTTACAATCTTCACAATGAAGCATTATCAAGGTCTTAAGGCTTTTCTGACAACATTTGAGAGGGATCTGATTAATCTGTGAGGAGCAGGATGTCAAAGTACACAGCGTACAACTTCCGGTTGCCACTAGGTGGCGCTATCACTATGATTCTAAATTATCATATAGATGTGTTCCGAGTCGGGATGTTATGACATACGAGAGATTTGGAGCAGATTCGACAATGTACGGCCGAGTTACAACAACTTCCTGTTTCGTGGCGAATGGTGTTTTTTTGACGCCACGCCACGGCCACATAGTTCGATAACTTTTTGATCTTTGAGTAAGTTTTCACTGCCAAGGTCTCAAGAGCAGACTAGCCGAATCTGAAGTCAATCGGGTCAAATCTCTGGGAGGAGTTCGTTAAAGTATGACGCCTTGAAACGGTCAAAAAACGTCATAAAAGTAAAAATGGCCGACTTCCTGTTTGGTTTAGAGAAAACTTCCAAGAGGATTTTTTGTGCGTCTCATCACGTTCCACATACGCACCAAATTTCATACAGCTGGGTGAAACCTGATGTTGGGGCTATTCAATAGGGGGCGCTAGCGAGCCAATATTTCATACCGCAGCTGGACACCCCAATCAGACTGCAATTTTCGCAAATTCTGGCTTACGTGCCAAATTTCACAAAATTCCCAATATCCCAAGCACCTCCTTTTTGCCATGAAAGTGGAAAAATAATCAGAAGAATAATTAAAGCTGCGAGCAGCGATGGGCGGGCCCTCGCAATATGCGCGTCGGGGTGCCGGCGGGACTCCGGCCTGCGCGGCCGAGAACGTCCGCGACCGTCGGACGGCGCGAGGACTCTGGTTGATGCTGCCGTTCGGTTCTGCGACCGTCAGACACTGCATGCAGGTTTAGAGCATGGCCCCAATATACTTTTATTTAAGTCCACACGTGATACATGTTCCTACCAAATTTCATACATCTAGGTGAAACGTACTGCGAGGGCTGCTTCGTTGAAATTTTGTAGGGGGCGCTATTGAGCCGATTTACCACTCTGAACCAATGAAATCATATTCTATAACTACATTTCGGCCTTGTAATCTGCTTGCCAAGTTTGCTTATGTTTCGAGCATTTTTAGCCCCTCAAAACACCTTAATATTTCACGGTGAAGAATGCGTCGCCACGGCAATAGCTTTTCACGAAACAACAAGCTTTGCGTAACTTTTCATCACAAAGGTCTTTAGACTGTACCGACCAAATTTGAAGTTGATCTGATTAATTCACTAGGAGGAGTTCGTTAAAGTGCAGCACCTGGAAATGACAGAAACGACACTAGAAATTCATATAAAATTCAAAATGGCTGACTTCCGGTTGGGTTTAGAGCATGGCCCCAAGAGACTTTTATTGAAGTCCATATGTGATACATGTTCCTACCACATTTCATACATCTAGGTCAAACGTACTGCGAGGGCTGCTTCGTCGAAATTTTGTAGGGGGCGCTATTGAGCCGATTTGCCACTCTGAACCAATAAAATCATATTCTATAACTACATTTCGGCCTTGTAATCTGCTTGCCAAGTTTGCTTATGTTTCGAGCATTTTTAGCCTCTCAAAATGACCTTCGTTGTTAACGGCGAAGACTGCATCGCCACGGCAACGGCGTTCGACGAAACATCAAAAGCTTCATGATCTGGCATTATGAACTTCTTGTATATGTGTGGAACAAATTTGATATTGATTTGATTTACCTACTAAGAGAAACAAGCCAAAGTATAAAGACTTTAACTTCCTGTTACCAGTAGGTGGCGCTATGACTATGATTCAAAATTGGCCTGCGGATGTCTTCCGGCCTGAAGTCTAATCAAGCATGTGAAATCTGGTAAAGATCTGATGATGTGGAGTCGAGATACATCAGTTTATTCGTTCATGGCGAAGGATCGAAATTCGCCGAGCCGCCACGTCGCCGCCCTTCAGTAACGTCTTACAATCTTCACAATGAAGCATTATCAAGGTGTTAAGGCTTGTTTGACAACATTTGAGAGGGATCTGATTAATCTGTGAGGAGCAGGATGTCAACGTACACAACGTACAACTTCCGGTTGCCACTAGGTGGCGCTATCACTATGATTCTAAATTATCATATAGATGTGTTCCGGGTCGGGATGTTATGACATACGAGAGATTTGGAGCAGATTCGACAATGTACGGCCGAGTTACAACAACTTCCTGTTTCGTGGCGAATGGTGTTTTTTTGACGCCACGCCACGGCCACATAGTTCGATAACTTTTTGATCTTTGAGCAACTTTTCACTGCCAAGGTCTCAAGAACAGACTAGCCGAATCTGAAGTCAATCGGGTCAAATCTCTGGGAGGAGTTCGTTAAAGTATGACGCCTTGAAACGGTCAAAAAACGTCATAAAAGTAAAAATGGCCGACTTCCTGTTTGGTTTAGAGAAAACTTCCAAGAGGATTTTTTGTGCGTCTCATCACGTTCCACATACCCACCAAATTTCATACAGCTGGGTGAAACCTGATGTTGGGGCTACTCAATAGGGGGCGCTAGCGAGCCAATATTTCATACCGCAGCTGGACACCCCAATCAGACTGCAATTTTCGCAAATTCTGGCTTGCGTGCCAAATTTCACAACATTCCCAATATCCCAAGCACCTCCTTTTTGCCATGAAAGAGGAAAAATAATAATAAGAAGAATTAAAGCTGCGAGCAGCGATGGGCGGGCCCTCGCAATATGCGCGTCGGGGTGCCGGCGGGACTCCGGCCTGCGCGGCCGAGACCGTCCGCGACCGTCGGACGGCGCGAGGACTCTGGTTGATGCTGCCGTTCGGTTCTGCGACCGTCAGACACTGCATGCAGGTTTAGAGCATGGCCCCAATATACTTTTATTTAAGTCCACACGCGATACATGTTCCTACCAAATTTCATACATCTAGGTGAAACGTACTGCGAGGGCTGCTTCGTCGAAATTGTGTAGGGGGCGCTATTGAGCCGATTTGCCACTCTGAACCAATGAAATCATATTCTATAACTACATTTCGGCCTTGTAATCTGCTTGCCAAGTTTGCTTATGTTTCGAGCATTTTTAGCCCCTCAAAACACCTTAATATTTCACGGTGAAGAATGCGTCGCCACGGCAACAGCTTTTCACGAAACAAGAAGCTTTGAGTAACTTTTCATCACAAAGGTCTTTACACTGTACCGACCAAATTTGAAGTTGATCTGATTAATTCCCTAGGAGGAGTTCGTTAAAGTGCAGCGCCTGGAAATGACAGAAACGACACTAGAAATTCATAAGAAATGCAAAATGGCTGACTTCCGGTTGGGTTTAGAGCATGGCCCCAAGAGACTTTTATTGAAGTCCATATGTGATACATGTTCCTACCATATTTCATACATCTAGGTCAAACGTACTGCGAGGGCTGCTTCGTCGAAATTATGTAGGGGGCGCTATTGAGCCGATTTGCCACTCTGAACCAATAAAATCATATTCTATAACTACATTTCGGCCTTGTAATCTACTTGCCAAGTTTGCTTATGTTTCGAGCATTTATAGCCTCTCAAAATGACCTTCGTTGTTAACGGCGAAGACTGCATCGCCACGGCAACGGCGTTCGACGAAACATCAAAAGCTTCATGATCTGGCATTATGAACTTCTTGTATTTGTGTGGAACAAATTTGATATTGATTTGATTTACCTACTAAGAGAAACAAGCCAAAGTATAAAGACTTTAACTTCCTGTTACCAGTAGGTGGCGCTATGACTATGATTCAAAATTGGCCTGCGGATGTCTTCAGGCCTGGAGTCTAATCAAGCATGTGAAATCTGGTAAAGATCTGATGATGTGGAGTCGAGATACATCAGTTTATTCGTTCATGGCGAAGGATCGAAATTCGCCGAGCCGCCACGTCGCCGCCCTTCAGTAACTTCTTACAATCTTCACAATGAAGGATTATCAAGGTCTTAAGGCTTGTTTGACAATATTTGAGAGGGATCTGATTAATCTGTGAGGAGCAGGATGTCAAAGTACACAGCGTACAACTTCCGGTTGCCACTAGGTGGCGCTATCACTATGATTCTAAATTATCATATAGATGTGTTCCGGGTCAGGATGTTATGACATATGAGAGATTTGGAGCAGATTCGACAATGTACGGCCGAGTTACAACAACTTCCTGTTTCGCGGCGAATGGTGTTTCTTTGACGCCACGCCACGGCCACATAGTTCGATAACTTTTTGATCTTTGAGTAACTTTTCACTGCCAAGGTCTCAAGAGCAGACTAGCCGAATCTGAAGTCAATCGGGTCAAATCTCTGGGAGGAGTTCGTTAAAGTATGACGCCTTGAAACGGTCAAAAAACGTCATAAAAGTAAAAATGGCCGACTTCCTGTTTGGTTTAGAGAAAACGTCCAAGAGGATTTTTTGTGCGTCTCATCAAGTTCCACATACCTACCAAATTTCATACAGCCGGGTGAAACCTGATGTTGGGGCTACTCAATAGGGGGCGCTAGCGAGCCAATATTTCATACCGCAGCTGGACACCCCAATCAGACTGCAATTTTCGCAAATTCTGGCTTGCGTGCCAAATTTCACAACATTCCCAATATCCCAAGCACCTCCTTTTTGCCATGAAAGTGGAAAAATAATCAGAAGAATTAAAGCTGCGAGCAGCGATGAGCGGGCCCTCGCAATATGCGCGTCGGGGTGCCGGCGGGACTCTGGCCTGCGCGGCCGAGAACGTCCGCGACCGTCGGACGGCGCGAGGACTCTGGTTGATGCTGCCGTTCGGTTCTGTGACCGTCAGACACTGCATGCAGGTTTAGAGCATGGCCCCAATATACTTTTATTTAAGTCCACATGTGATACATGTTCCTACCAAATTTCATACATCTAGGTGAAACGTACTGCGAGGGCTGCTTCGTTGAAATTTTGTAGGGGGCGCTATTGAGCTGATTTGCCACTCTGAACCAATAAAATCATATTCTATAACTACATTTCGGGCTTGTAATCTGCTTGCCAAGTATGCTTATGTTTTGAGCATTTTTAGCCCCTCAAAACACCTTAATATTTCATGGTGAAGAATGCGTCGCCACGGCAACAGCTTTTCACGAAACAACAAGCTTTGAGTAACTTTTCATCACAAAGGTCTTTAGACTGTACCGACCAAATTTGAAGTTGATCTGATTAATTCCCTAGGAGGAGTTCGTCAAAGTGCAGCGCCTGGAAATGACAGAAACGACACTAGAAATTCATAAGAAATTCAAAATGGCTGACTTCCGGTTGGGTTTAGAGCATGGCGCCAAGAGACTTTTATTGAAGTCCATATGTGATACATGTTCCTACCACATTTCATACATCTAGGTCAAACATACTGCGAGGGCTGCTTCGTCGAAATTTTGTAGGGGGCGCTATTGAGCCGATTTGCCACTCTGAACCAATAAAATCATATTCTATAACTACATTTCGGGCTTGTAATCTGCTTGCCAAGTATGCTTATGTTTCGAGCATTTTTAGCCTCTCAAAATGACCTTCGTTGTTAACGGCGAAGACTGCATCGCCACGGCAACGGCGTTCGACGAAACATCAAAAGCTTCATGATCTGGCATTATGAACTTTTTGTATTTGTGTGGAACAAATTTGATATTGATTTGATTTACCTACTAAGAGAAACAAGCCAAAGTATAAAGACTTTAACTTCCTGTTACCAGTAGGTGGCGCTATGACTATGATTCAAAATTGGCCTGCAGATGTCTTCAGGCCTGGAGTCTAATCACACACGTGAAATCTGGTAAAGATCTGATGATGTGGAGTCGAGTTACATCAGTTTATTCGTTCATGGCGAAGGATCAAAATTCGCCGAGCCGCCACGTCGCCGCCCTTCAGTAACTTCTTACAATCTTCACAATGAAGCATTATCAAGGTCTTAAGGCTTGTTTGACAACATTTGAGAGGGATCTGATTAATCTGTGAGGAGCAGGATGTCAAAGTACACAGCGTACAACTTCCGGTTGCCACTAGGTGGCGCTATCACTAGGATTCTAAATTATCATATAGATGTGTTCCGGGTCAGGATGTTATGACATATGAGAGATTTGGAGCAGATTCGACAATGTACGGCCGAGTTACAACAACTTCCTGTTTCGTGGCGAATGGTGTTTCTTTGACGCCACGCCACGGCCACATAGTTCGATAACTTTTTGATCTTTGAGTAACTTTTCACTGCCAAGGTCTCAAGAGCAGACGAGCCAAATCTGAAGTCAATCGGGTGAAATCTCTGGGAGGAGTTCGTTAAAGTATGACGCCTTGAAACGGTCAAAAACCGTCATAAACGTAAAAATGGCCGACTTCCTGTTTGGTTTAGAGAAAACTTCCAAGAGGATTTTTTGTGCGTCTCATCACGTTCCACAAACCTACCAAATTTCATACAGCTAGGTGAAACCCGATGTTGGGGCTACTCAATAGGGGGCGCTAGCGAGCCAATATTTCATACCGCAGTTGGACACCCCAATCAGACTGCAATTTTCGCAAATTCTGGCTTGCGTGCCAAATTTCACAACATTCCCAATATCCCAAGCACCTCCTTTTTGCCATGAAACTTGTAGCATAAGAATAATTAAAGCTGCGAGCAGCGATGGGCGGGCCCTCGCAATATGCGCGTCGGGGTGCCGGCGGGACTCCGGCCTGCGCGGCCGAGAACGTCCGCGACCGTCCGCGACCGTCGGACGGCGCGAGGACTCTGGCTGGACGGCGCGAGGACTCTGGTTGATGCTGCCGTTCGGTTCTGTGACCGTCAGACACTGCATGCAGGTTCAGAGCATGGCCCCAATATACTTTTATTTAAGTCCATATGTGATACATGTTCCTGCCTAATTTCATACATCTAGGTGAAACGTACTGCGAGGGCTGCTTCGTTGAAATTTTGTAGGGGGCGCTATTGAGCCGATTTGCCACTCTGAACCAATGAAATCATATTCTATAACTACATTTCGGCCTTGTAATCTGCTTGCCAAGTATGCTTATGTTTCGAGCATTTTTAGCCCCTCAAAACACCTTAATATTTCATGGTGAAGAATGCGTCGCCACGGCAACAGCTTTTCACGAAACAACAAGCTTTGAGTAACTTTTCATCACAAAGGTCTTTAGACTGTACCGACCAAATTTGAAGTTGATCTGATTAATTCCCTGGGAGGAGTTCGTTAAAGTGCAGCGCCTGGAAATGACAAAAACGACACTAGAAATTCATAAGAAATGCAAAATGGCTGACTTCCGGTTGGGTTTAGAGCATGGCCCCAAGAGACTTTTATTGAAGTCGATATGTGATACATGTTCCTACCACATTTCATACATCTAGGTGAAACGTACTGCGAGGGCTGCTTCGTTGAAATTTTGTAGGGGGCGCTATTGAGCCGATTTGCCACTCTGAACCAATAAAATCATATTCTATAACTACATTTCGGCCTTGTAATCTGCTTGCCAAGTTTGCTTATGTTTCGAGCATTTTTAGCCTCTCAAAATGACCTTCGTTGTTAACGGCGAAGACTGCATCGCCACGGCAACGGCGTTCGACGAAACATCAAAAGCTTCATGATCTGGCATTATGAACTTTTTGTATTTTTGTGGAACAAATTTGATATTGATTTGATTTACCTACTAAGAGAAACAAGCCAAAGTATCAAGACTTTAACTTCCTGTTACCAGTAGGTGGCGCTATGACTATGATTCAAAATTGGCCTGCAGATATCTTCAGGCCTGGAGTCTAATCAAACACGTGAAATCTGGTAAAGATCTGATGATGTGGAGTCGAGTTACATCAGTTTATTCGTTCATGGCGAAGGATCGAAATTCGCCGAGCCGCCACGTCGCCGCCCTTCAGTAACGTCTTACAATCTTCACAATGAAGCATTATCAAGGTCTTAAGGCTTGTTTGACAACATTTGAGAGGGATCTGATTAATCTGTGAGGAGCAGGATGTCAAAGTACACAGCGTACAACTTCCGGTTGCCACTAGGTGGCGCTATCACTATGATTGTAAATTATCATATAGATGTGTTCCGGGTCGGGATGTTATGACATACGAGAGATTTGGAGCAGATTCGACAATGTACGGCCGAGTTACAACAACTTCCTGTTTCGTGGCGAATGGTGTTTCTTTGACGCCACGCCACGGCCACATAGTTCGATAACTTTTTGATGTTTGAGTAACTTTTCACTGCCAAGGTCTCAAGAGCATACTAGCCCAATCTGAAATCAATCGGGTCAAATCTCTGGGAGGAGTTCGTTAAAGTATGACGCCTTGAAACGGTCAAAAAACGTCATAAACGTAAAAATGGCCGACTTCCTGTTTGGTTTAGAGAAAACTTCCAAGAGGATTTTTTGTGCGTCTCATCACGTTCCACAAACCTACCAAATTTCATACAGCTAGGTGAAACCCGATGTTGGGGCTACTCAATAGGGGGCGCTAGCGAGCCAATATTTCATACCGCAGCTGGACACCCCAATCAGACTGCAATTTTCGCAAATTCTGGCTTACGTGCCAAATTTCACAAAATTCCCAATATCCCAAGCACCTCCTTTTTGCCATGAAACACTTAAAATAATAAGAATAAGAAGAAGAATAATAAACATTAGAAATACAATAGGTCCTCCGCTTCCGACTACGTCGGTGCTCGGGCCCTAATAATAAACATTAGAAATACAATAGGTCCTCCGCTTCCGACTACGTCGGTGCTCGGGCCCTAATAAACATTAGAAATACAATAGGTCCTCCGCTTCCGACTACGTCGGTGCTCGGGCCCTAATAATAAACATTAAAGCTGCGAGCAGCGATGGGCGGGCCCTCGCAATATGCGCGTCGGGGTGCCGGCGGGACTCCGGCCTGCGCGGCCGAGACCGTCCGCGACCGTCGGACGGCGCGAGGACTCTGGTTGATGCTGCCGTTCGGTTCTGCGACCGTCAGACACTGCATGCAGGTTTAGAGCATGGCCCCAATATACTTTTATTTAAGTCCACATGTGATACATGTTCCTACCAAATTTCATACATCTAGGTGAAACGTACTGCGAGGGCTGCTTCGTTGAAATTTTGTAGGGGGCGCTATTGAGCCGATTTGCCACTCTGAACCAATAAAATCATATTCTATAACTACATTTCGGCCTTGTAATCTCCTTGCCAAGTATGCTTATGTTTCGAGCATTTTTAGCCCCTCAAAACACCTTAATATTTTATGGTGAAGAATGCGTCGTCACGGCAACAGCTTTTCACGAAACAACAAGCTTTGAGTAACTTTTCATCACAAAGGTCTTTAGACTGTACCGACCAAATTTGAAGTTGATCTGATTAATTCCTTAGGAGGAGTTCGTTAAAGTGCAGCGCCTGGAAATGACAAAAACGACACTAGAAATTCATAAAAAATTCAAAATGGCTGACTTCCGGTTGGGTTTAGAGCATGGCCCCAAGAGACTTTTATTGAAGTCCACATGTGATACATGTTCCTACCACATTTCATACATCTAGGTCAAACATACTGCGAGGGCTGCTTCGTCGAAATTTTGTAGGGGGCGCTATTGAGCCGATTTGCCACTCTGAACCAATAAAATCATATTCTATAACTACATTTCGGCCTTGTAATCTGCTTGCCAAGTTTGCTTATGTTTCGAGCATTTTTAGCCTCTCAAAATGACCTTCGTTGTTAACGGCGAAGACTGCATCGCCACGGCAACGGCGTTCGACGAAACATCAAAAGCTTCATGATCTGGCATTATGAACTTCTTGTATTTGTGTGGAACAAATTTGATACTGATTTGATTTACCTACTAAGAGAAACAAGCCAAAGTATAAAGACTTTAACTTCCTGTTACCAGTAGGTGGCGCTATGACTATGATTCAAAATTGGCCTGCGGATGTCTTCAGGCCTGGAGTCTAATCAAGCATGTGAAATCTGGTAAAGATCTGATGATGTGGAGTCGAGTTACATCAGTTTATTCGTTCATGGCGAAGGATCGAAATTCGCCGAGCCGCCACGTCGCCGCCACGTCGCCGCCCTTCAGTAACTTCTTACAATCTTCACAATGAAGCATTATCAAGGTGTTAAGGCTTGTTTGACAACATTTGAGAGGGATCTGATTAATCTGTGAGGAGCAGGATGTCAAAGTACACAGCGTACAACTTCCGGTTGCCACTAGGTGGCGCTATCACTATGATTCTAAATTATCATATAGATGTGTTCCGGGTCAGGATGTTATGACATATGAGAGATTTGGAGCAGATTCGACAATGTACGGCCGAGTTACAACAACTTCCTGTTTCGTGGCGAATGGTGTTTCTTTGACGCCACGCCACGGCCACATAGTTCGATAACTTTTTGATCTTTAAGTAACTTTTCACTGCCAAGGTCTCAAGAGCAGACTAGCCGAATCTGAAGTCAATCGGGTCAAATCTCTGGGAGGAGTTCGTTATAGTACGACGCCTTGAAACGGTCAAAAAACGTCATAAAAGGAAAAATGGCCGACTTCCTGTTTGGTTTAGAGAAAACTTCCAAGAGGATTTTTTCTGCGTCTCATCACGTTCCACATACCTACTAAATTTCATACAGCTGGGTGAAACCTGATGTTGGGGCTACTCAATAGGGGGCGCTAGCGAGCCAATATTTCATACCGCAGCTGGACACCCCAATCAGACTGCAATTTTCGCAAATTCTGGCTTGCGTGCCAAATTTCACAACATTCCCAATATCCCAAGCACCTCCTTTTTGCCATGAAACTTGTAAAATAAGAAGAAGAAGAATAATTAAAGCTGCGAGCAGCGATGGGCGGGCCCTCGCAATATGCGCGTCGGGGTGCCGGCGGGACTCCGGCCTGCGCGGCCGAGAACGTCCGCGACCGTCCGCGACCGTCGGACGGCGCGAGGACTCTGGCTGGACGGCGCGAGGACTCTGGTTGATGCTGCCGTTCGGTTCTGTGACCGTCAGACACTGCATGCAGGTTCAGAGCATGGCCCCAATATACTTTTATTTAAGTCCATATGTGATACATGTTCCTGCCTAATTTCATACATCTAGGTGAAACGTACTGCGAGGGCTGCTTCGTTGAAATTTTGTAGGGGGCGCTATTGAGCCGATTTGCCACTCTGAACCAATGAAATCATATTCTATAACTACATTTCGGCCTTGTAATCTGCTTGCCAAGTATGCTTATGTTTCGAGCATTTTTAGCCCCTCAAAACACCTTAATATTTCATGGTGAAGAATGCGTCGCCACGGCAACAGCTTTTCACGAAACAACAAGCTTTGAGTAACTTTTCATCACAAAGGTCTTTAGACTGTACCGACCAAATTTGAAGTTGATCTGATTAATTCCCTGGGAGGAGTTCGTTAAAGTGCAGCGCCTGGAAATGACAAAAACGACACTAGAAATTCATAAGAAATGCAAAATGGCTGACTTCCGGTTGGGTTTAGAGCATGGCCCCAAGAGACTTTTATTGAAGTCGATATGTGATACATGTTCCTACCACATTTCATACATCTAGGTGAAACGTACTGCGAGGGCTGCTTCGTTGAAATTTTGTAGGGGGCGCTATTGAGCCGATTTGCCACTCTGAACCAATAAAATCATATTCTATAACTACATTTCGGCCTTGTAATCTGCTTGCCAAGTTTGCTTATGTTTCGAGCATTTTTAGCCTCTCAAAATGACCTTCGTTGTTAACGGCGAAGACTGCATCGCCACGGCAACGGCGTTCGACGAAACATCAAAAGCTTCATGATCTGGCATTATGAACTTTTTGTATTTTTGTGGAACAAATTTGATATTGATTTGATTTACCTACTAAGAGAAACAAGCCAAAGTATCAAGACTTTAACTTCCTGTTACCAGTAGGTGGCGCTATGACTATGATTCAAAATTGGCCTGCAGATATCTTCAGGCCTGGAGTCTAATCAAACACGTGAAATCTGGTAAAGATCTGATGATGTGGAGTCGAGTTACATCAGTTTATTCGTTCATGGCGAAGGATCGAAATTCGCCGAGCCGCCACGTCGCCGCCCTTCAGTAACGTCTTACAATCTTCACAATGAAGCATTATCAAGGTCTTAAGGCTTGTTTGACAACATTTGAGAGGGATCTGATTAATCTGTGAGGAGCAGGATGTCAAAGTACACAGCGTACAACTTCCGGTTGCCACTAGGTGGCGCTATCACTATGATTGTAAATTATCATATAGATGTGTTCCGGGTCGGGATGTTATGACATACGAGAGATTTGGAGCAGATTCGACAATGTACGGCCGAGTTACAACAACTTCCTGTTTCGTGGCGAATGGTGTTTCTTTGACGCCACGCCACGGCCACATAGTTCGATAACTTTTTGATGTTTGAGTAACTTTTCACTGCCAAGGTCTCAAGAGCATACTAGCCCAATCTGAAATCAATCGGGTCAAATCTCTGGGAGGAGTTCGTTAAAGTATGACGCCTTGAAACGGTCAAAAAACGTCATAAACGTAAAAATGGCCGACTTCCTGTTTGGTTTAGAGAAAACTTCCAAGAGGATTTTTTGTGCGTCTCATCACGTTCCACAAACCTACCAAATTTCATACAGCTAGGTGAAACCCGATGTTGGGGCTACTCAATAGGGGGCGCTAGCGAGCCAATATTTCATACCGCAGCTGGACACCCCAATCAGACTGCAATTTTCGCAAATTCTGGCTTACGTGCCAAATTTCACAAAATTCCCAATATCCCAAGCACCTCCTTTTTGCCATGAAACACTTAAAATAATAAGAATAAGAAGAAGAATAATAAACATTAGAAATACAATAGGTCCTCCGCTTCCGACTACGTCGGTGCTCGGGCCCTAATTAAAGCTGCGAGCAGCGATGGGCGGGCCCTCGCAATATGCGCGTCGGGGTGCCGGCGGGACTCCGGCCTGCGCGGCCGAGAACGTCCGCGACCGTCGGACGGCGCGAGGACTCTGGTTGATGCTGCCGTTCGGTTCTGTGACCGTCAGACACTGCATGCAGGTTTAGAGCATGGCCCCAATATACTTTTATTTAAGTCCACATGTGATACATGTTCCTACCAAATTTCATACATCTAGGTGAAACGTACTGCGAGGGCTGCTTCGTTGAAATTTTGTAGGGGGCGCTATTGAGCCGATTTGCCACTCTGAACCAATAAAATCATATTCTATAACTACATTTCGGGTTTGTAATCTGCTTGCCAAGTATGCTTATGTTTCGAGCATTTGTAGCCTCTCAAAATGACCTTCGTTGTTAACGGCGAAGACTGCATTGCCACGGCAACGGCGTTCTATGAAACATCAAAGGCTTCATGATCTGGCATTATGAACTTCTTGTATTTGTGTGGAACAAATATGATATTGATTTGATTTACCTACTAAGAGAAACAAGCCAAAGTATAAAGACTTTAACTTCCTGTTACCAGTAGGTGGCGCTATGACTATGATTCAAAATTGGCCTGCGGATGTCTTCAGGCCTGGAGTCTAATCAAACATGTGAAATCTGGTAAAGATCTGATGATGTGGAGTCGAGTTACATCAGTTTATTCGTTCATTGGCGAAGGATCGAAATTCCGTCGCCACGGCAACAGCTTTTCACGAAACAACTAGCTTTGAGTAACTTTTCATCACAAAGGTCTTTAGACTGTACCGACCAAATTTGAAGTTGATCTGATTAATTCCCTAGGAGGAGTTCGTTAAAGTGCAGCGCCTGGAAATGACAGAAACGACACTAGAAATTCATAAACAATGCAAAATGGCTGACTTCCGGTTGGGTTTAGAGCATGGCCCCAAGAGACTTTTATGTAAGTCCATGTGTGATACATGTTCCTACCAAACTTCATACATCTAGGTCAAACATACTGCGAGGGCTGCTTCGTCGAAATTTTGTAGGGGGCGCTATTGAGCCGATTTGCCACTCTGAACCAATAAAATCATATTCTATAACTACATTTCGGCCTTGTAATCTACTTGCCAAGTTTGCTTATGTTTCGAGCATTTTTAGCCTCTCAAAATGACCTTCGTTGTTAACGGCGAAAACTGCATCGCCACGGCAACGGCGATCGACGAAACATCAAAAGCTTCATGATCTGGCATTATGAACTTCTTGTATTTGTGTGGAACAAATTTGATATTGATTTGATTTACCTACTAAGAGAAACAAGCCAAAGTAGAAAGACTTTAACTTCCTGTTACCAGTAGGTGGCGCTATGACTATGATTCAAAATTGGCCTGCAGATGTCTTCAGGCCTGGAGTCTAATCACACACGTGAAATCTGGTAAAGATCTGATGATGTGGAGTCGAGTTACATCAGTTTATTCGTTCATGGCGAAGGATCGAAATTCGCCGAGCCGCCACGTCGCCGCCCTTCAGTAACTTCTTACAATCTTCACAATGAAGCATTATCAAGGTGTTAAGGCTTTTCTGACAACATTTGAGAGGGATCTGATTAATCTGTGAGGAGCAGGATGTCAAAGTACACAGCGTACAACTTCCGGTTGCCACTAGGTGGCGCTATCACTATGATTCTAAATTATCATATGGATGTGTTCCGGGTCGGGATGTTATGACATATGAGAGATTTGGAGCAGATTCGACAATGTACGGCCGAGTTACAACAACTTCCTGTTTCGTGGCGAATGGTGTTTCTTTGACGCCACGCCACGGCCACATAGTTCGATAACTTTTTGATCTTTGAGTAACTTTTCACTGCCAAGGTCTCAAGAGCAGACTAGCCGAATCTGAAGTCAATCGGGTCAAATCTCTGGGAGGAGTTCGTTAAAGTATGACGCCTTGAAACGGTCAAAATACGGCATAAACGTAAAAATGGCCGACTTCCTGTTTGGTTTAGAGAAAACTTCCAAGAGGATTTTTTGTGCGTCTCATCACGTTCCACATACCTACCAAATTTCATACAGCTGGGTGAAACCTGATGTTGGGGCTACTCAATAGGGGGCGCTAGCGAGCCAATATTTCATACCGCAGCTGGACACCCCAATCAGACTGCAATTTTCGCAAATTCTGGCTTGCGTGCCAAATTTCACAAAATTCCCAATATCCCAAGCACCTCCTTTCTGCGACGAAACACTTAAAATAATAATAATAAGAAGAAGAATTAAAGCTGCGAGCAGCGATGGGCGGGCCCTCGCAATATGCGCGTCGGGGTGCCGGCGGGACTCTGGCCTGCGCGGCCGAGAACGTCCGCGACCGTCGGACGGCGCGAGGACTCTGGTTGATGCTGCCATTCAGTTCTGTGACCGTCGGACACTGCATGCAGGTTCAGAGCATGGCCCCAATATACTTTTATTTCAGTCCACATGTGATACATGTTCCTACCAAATTTCATACATCTAGGTCAAACATACTGCGAGGGCTGCTTCGTCGAAACATCAAAAGCTTCATGATCTGGCATTATGAACTTCTTGTATTTGTGTGGAACAAATATGATATTGATTTGATTTACCTACTAAGAGAAACAAGCCAAAGTATAAAGACTTTAACTTCCTGTTACCAGTAGGTGGCGCTATGACTATGATTCAAAATTGGCCTGCAGATGTCTTCAGGCCTGGAGTCTAATCAAGCACGTGAAATCTGGTAAAGATCTGATGATGTGGAGTCGAGTTACATCAGTTTATTCGTTCATGGCGAAGGATCGAAATTCGCAGAGCCGCCACGTCGCCGCCCTTCAGTAACTTATTACAATCTTCACAATGAAGCATTATCAAGGTCTTAAGGCTTGTTTGACAACATTTGAGAGGGATCTGATTAATCTGTGAGGAGCAGGATGTCAAAGTACACAACGTACAACTTCCGGTTGCCACTAGGTGGCGCTATCACTATGATTCTAAATTATCATATAGATGTGTTCCGGGTCAGGATGTTATGACATATGAGAGATTTGGAGCAGATTCGACAATGTACGGCCGAGTTACAACAACTTCCTGTTTCGTGGCGAATGGTGTTTATTTGACGCCACGCCACGGCCACATAGTTCGATAACTTTTTGATCTTTGAGTACCTTTTCACTGCCAAGGTCTCAAGAGCATACTGACCAAATCTGAAGTCAATCGGGTCACATCTGTGGGAGGAGTTCGTTAAAGTATGACGCCTTGAAACGGTCAAAAAACGTCATAAAACTAAAAATGGCCGACTTCCTGTTTGGTTTAGAGAAAACTTCCAAGAGGATGTTTTGTGCGTCTCATCACGTTCCACATACCTACCAAATTTCATACAGCTGGGTGAAACCTGATGTTGGGGCTACTCAATAGGGGGCGCTAGCGAGCCAATATTTCATACCGCAGCTGGACACCCCAATCAGACTGCAATTTTCGCAAATTCTGGCTTGCGTGCCAAATTTCACAAAATTCCCAATATCCCAAGCACCTCCTTTTTGCCATGAAACTTGTAAAATAATAATAAGAAGAATAATAATAAACATTAGAAATACAATAGGTCCTCCGCTTCCGACTACGTCGGTGCTCGGGCCCTAATAATAATAAACATTAGAAATACAATAGGTCCTCCGCTTCCGACTACGTCGGTGCTCGGGCCCTAATAATAAACATTAGAAATACAATAGGTCCTCCGCTTCCGACTACGTCGGTGCTCGGGCCCTAATAATAATAATCATTAGAAATACAATAGGTCCTCCGCTTCCGACTACGTCGGTGCTCGGGCCCTAATAATAATCATTAGAAATACAATAGGTCCTCCGCTTCCGACTACGTCGGTGCTCGGGCCCTAATAATAATCATTAGAAATACAATAGGTCCTCCGCTTCCGACTACGTCGGTGCTCGGGCCCTAATAATAAGAAGAAGAAGAATAATAAACATTAGAAATACAATAGGTCCTCCGCTTCCGACTACGTCGGTGCTCGGGCCCTAATTAAAGCTGCGAGCAGCGATGGGCGGGCCCTCGCAATATGCGCGTCGGGGTGCCGGCGGGACTCCGGCCTGCGCGGCCGAGACCGTCCGCGACCGTCGGACGGCGCGAGGACTCTGGTTGATGCTGCCGTTCGGTTCTGCGACCGTCAGACACTGCATGCAGGTTTGGAGCATGGCCCCAATATACTTTTATTTAAGTCCATATGTGATACATGTTCCTACCAAATTTCATACATCTAGGTGAAACGTACTGCGAGGGCTGCTTCGTTGAAATTTTGTAGGGGGCGCTATTGAGCCGATTTGCCACTCTGAACCAATAAAATCATATTATATAACTACATTTTGGGCTTTAAATGTGTATGCCAAGTTTGCTTATGTTTTGAGCATTTTTAGCCCCTCAAAACACCTTAATATTTCACGGTGAAGAATGCGTCGCCACGGCAACAGCTTTTCACGAAACAACAAGCTTTGAGTAACTTTTCATCACAAAGGTCTTTAGACTGTACCGGCCAAATTTGAAGTTGATCTGATTAATTCCCTAGGAGGAGTTCGTTAAAGTGCAGCGCCTGGAAATGACAAAAACGACACCAGAAATTCATAAGAAATACAAAATGGCTGACTTCCGGTTGGGTTTAGAGCATGGCCCCAATATACTTTTATTTAAGTCCATATGTGATACATGTTCCTACCAAATTTCATACATCTAGGTGAAACGTACTGCGAGCGCTGCTTCGTTGAAATGTTGTAGGGGGCGCTATTGAGCCGATTTGCCACTCTGAACCAATAAAATCATATTCTCCAACTACATTTCGGCCTTGTAATCTGCTTGCCAAGTATGCTTATGTTTCGAGCATTTTTAGCCTCTCAAAATGACCTTCGTTGTTAACGGCGAAGACTGCATCGCCACGGCAACGGCGTTCGACGAAACATCAAAAGCTTCATGATCTGGCATTATGAACTTCTTGTATTTGTGTGGAACAAATTTGATATTGATTTGATTTACCTACTAAGAGAAACAAGCCAAAGTATAAAGACTTTAACTTCCTGTTACCAGTAGGTGGCGCTATGACTATGATTCAAAATTGGCCTGCGGATGTCTTCAGGCCTGGAGTCTAATCAAGCATGTGAAATCTGGTAAAGATCTGATGATGTGGAGTCGAGTTACATCAGTTTATTCGTTCATGGCGAAGGATCGAAATTCGCCGAGCCGCCACGTGGCCGCCCTTCAGTAACGTCTTACAATCTTCACAATGAAGCATTATCAAGGTCTTAAGACTTCTCTGACAACATTTGAGAGGGATCTGACTAATCTGTGAGGAGCAGGATGTCAAAGTACACAGCGTACAACTTCCGGTTGCCACTAGGTGGCGCTATCACTATGATTCTAAATTATCATATAGATGTGTTCCGGGTCGGGATGTTATGACATATGAGAGATTTGGAGCAGATTCGACAATGTACGGCCGAGTTACAACAACTTCCTGTTTCGCGGCGAATGGTGATTATTTGACGCCACGCCACGGCCACATAGTTCGATAACTTTTTGATCTTTGAGTACCTTTTCACTGCCAAGGTCTCAAGAGCAGACGAGCCGAATCTGAAGTCAATCGGGTCAAATCTCTGGGAGGAGTTCGTCAAAGTATGACGCCTTGAAACGGTCAAAAAACGTCATAAAAGGAAAAATGGCCGACTTCCTGTTTGGTTTAGAGAAAACGTCCAAGAGGATTTTTTGTGCGTCTCATCAAGTTCCACATACCTACCAAATTTCATACAGCTGGGTGAAACCCGATGTTGGGGCTACTCAATAGGGGGCGCTAGCGAGCCAATATTTCATACCGCAGCTGGACACCCCAATCAGACTGCAATTTTCGCAAATTCTGGCTTGCGTGCCAAATTTCACAACATTCCCAATATCCCAAGCACCTCCTTTTTGCGACGAAACACTAAGAAGAAAAAGAATTAAAGCTGCGAGCAGCGATGGGCGGGCCCTCGCAATATGCGCGTCGGGGTGCCGGCGGGACTCCGGCCTGCGCGGCCGAGAACGTCCGCGACCGTCGGACGGCGCGAGGACTCTGGTTGATGCTGCCGTTCGGTTCTGCGACCGTCAGACACTGCATGCAGGTTTAGAGCATGGCCCCAATATACTTTTATTTAAGTCCACATGTGATACATGTTCCTACCAAATTTCATACATCTAGGTGAAACGTACTGCGAGGGCTGCTTCGTCGAAATTTTGTAGGGGGCGCTATTGAGCCGATTTGCCACTCTGAACCAATAAAATCATATTCTATAACTACATTTCGGGTTTGTAATCTGCTTGCCAAGTATGCTTATGTTTCGAGCATTTGTAGCCTCTCAAAATGACCTTCGTTGTTAACGGCGAAGACTGCATTGCCACGGCAACGGCGTTCTATGAAACATCAAAGGCTTCATGATCTGGCATTATGAACTTCTTGTATTTGTGTGGAACAAATATGATATTGATTTGATTTACCTACTAAGAGAAACAAGCCAAAGTATAAAGACTTTAACTTCCTGTTACCAGTAGGTGGCGCTATGACTATGATTCAAAATTGGCCTGCGGATGTCTTCAGGCCTGGAGTCTAATCAAACATGTGAAATCTGGTAAAGATCTGATGATGTGGAGTCGAGTTACATCAGTTTATTCGTTCATTGGCGAAGGATCGAAATTCCGTCGCCACGGCAACAGCTTTTCACGAAACAACTAGCTTTGAGTAACTTTTCATCACAAAGGTCTTTAGACTGTACCGACCAAATTTGAAGTTGATCTGATTAATTCCCTAGGAGGAGTTCGTTAAAGTGCAGCGCCTGGAAATGACAGAAACGACACTAGAAATTCATAAACAATGCAAAATGGCTGACTTCCGGTTGGGTTTAGAGCATGGCCCCAAGAGACTTTTATGTAAGTCCA
Organism: Ophthalmolycus amberensis; assembly: GCA_024529925.1. NCBI lineage: Eukaryota > Metazoa > Chordata > Actinopteri > Perciformes > Zoarcidae > Ophthalmolycus > Ophthalmolycus amberensis. The sequence continues at coordinate 591,370 of JAFEUB010000060.1, forward strand.
TGTGTGATACATGTTCCTACCAAACTTCATACATCTAGGTCAAACATACTGCGAGGGCTGCTTCGTCGAAATTTTCTAGGGGGCGCTATTGAGCCGATTTGCCACTCTGAACCAATAAAATCATATTCTATAACTACATTTCGGCCTTGTAATCTACTTGCCAAGTTTGCTTATGTTTCGAGCATTTTTAGCCTCTCAAAATGACCTTCGTTGTTAACGGCGAAAACTGCATCGCCACGGCAACGGCGATCGACGAAACATCAAAAGCTTCATGATCTGGCATTATGAACTTCTTGTATTTGTGTGGAACAAATTTGATATTGATTTGATTTACCTACTAAGAGAAACAAGCCAAAGTAGAAAGACTTTAACTTCCTGTTACCAGTAGGTGGCGCTATGACTATGATTCAAAATTGGCCTGCAGATGTCTTCAGGCCTGGAGTCTAATCACACACGTGAAATCTGGTAAAGATCTGATGATGTGGAGTCGAGTTACATCAGTTTATTCGTTCATGGCGAAGGATCGAAATTCGCCGAGCCGCCACGTCGCCGCCCTTCAGTAACTTCTTACAATCTTCACAATGAAGCATTATCAAGGTGTTAAGGCTTTTCTGACAACATTTGAGAGGGATCTGATTAATCTGTGAGGAGCAGGATGTCAAAGTACACAGCGTACAACTTCCGGTTGCCACTAGGTGGCGCTATCACTATGATTCTAAATTATCATATGGATGTGTTCCGGGTCGGGATGTTATGACATATGAGAGATTTGGAGCAGATTCGACAATGTACGGCCGAGTTACAACAACTTCCTGTTTCGTGGCGAATGGTGTTTCTTTGACGCCACGCCACGGCCACATAGTTCGATAACTTTTTGATCTTTGAGTAACTTTTCACTGCCAAGGTCTCAAGAGCAGACTAGCCGAATCTGAAGTCAATCGGGTCAAATCTCTGGGAGGAGTTCGTTAAAGTATGACGCCTTGAAACGGTCAAAATACGGCATAAACGTAAAAATGGCCGACTTCCTGTTTGGTTTAGAGAAAACTTCCAAGAGGATTTTTTGTGCGTCTCATCACGTTCCACATACCTACCAAATTTCATACAGCTGGGTGAAACCCGATGTTGGGGCTACTCAATAGGGGGCGCTAGCGAGCCAATATTTCATACCGCAGCTGGACACCCCAATCAGACTGCAATTTTCGCAAATTCTGGCTTGCGTGCCAAATTTCACAAAATTCCCAATATCCCAAGCACCTCCTTTCTGCGACGAAACACTTAAAATAATAATAATAAGAAGAAGAATAATAATTAAAGCTGCGAGCAGCGATGGGCGGGCCCTCGCAATATGCGCGTCGGGGTGCCGGCGGGACTCCGGCCTGCGCGGCCGAGAACGTCCGCGACCGTCGGACGGCGCGAGGACTCCGGTTGATGCTGCCGTTCGGTTCTGTGACCGTCAGACACCGCATGCAGGTTCGGAGCATGGCCCCAATATACTTTTATTTAAGTCCACATGCGATACATGTTCCTACCAAATTTCATACATCTAGGTGAAACGTACTGCGAGGGCTGCTTCGTTGAAATTTTGTAGGGGGCGCTATTGCGCCGATTTGCCACTGTGAACCAATAAAATCATATTCTATAACTACATTTCGGCCTTGTAATCTACTTGCCAAGTTTGCTTATGTTTCGAGCATTTTTAGCCCCTCAAAACACCTTAATATTTCACGGTGAAGAATGCGTCGGCACGGCAACGGCGTTCGATGAAACATCAAAAGCTTCATGATCTGGCATTATGAACTTCTTGTATTTGTGTGGAACAAATATGATATTGATTTGATTTACCTACTAAGAGAAACAAGCCAAAGTATAAAGACTTTAACTTCCTGTTACCAGTAGGTGGCGCTATGACTATGATTCACAATTGGCCTGCGGATGTCTTCAGGCCTGGAGTCTAATCAAACACGTGAAATCTGGTAAAGATCTGATGATGTGGAGTCGAGTTACATCAGTTTATTCGTTCATGGCGAAGGATCGAAATTCCGTCGCCACGGCAACAGCTTTTCACGAAACAACAAGCTTTGAGTAACTTTTCATCACAAAGGTCTTTAGACTGTACCGACCAAATTTGAAGTTGATCTGATTAATTCCCTAGGAGGAGTTCGTTAAAGTGCAGCGCCTGGAAATGACAGAAACGACACTAGAAATTCATAAGAAATTCAAAATGGCTGACTTCCGGTTGGGTTTAGAGCATGGCGCCAAGAGACTTTTATTGAAGTCCATATGTGATACATGTTCCTACCACATTTCATACATCTAGGTCAAACATACTGCGAGGGCTGCTTGGTCGAAATTTTGTAGGGGGCGCTATTGAGCCGATTTGCCACTCTGAACCAATAAAATCATATTCTATAACTACATTTCGGGCTTGTAATCTGCTTGCCAAGTTTGCTTATGTTTCGAGCATTTTTAGCCTGTCAAAATGACCTTCATTGTTAACGGCGAAGACTGCATCGCCACGGCAACGGCGTTCGACGAAACATCAAAAGCTTCATGATCTGGCATTATGAACTTCTTCTATTTGTGTGGAACAAATTTGATATTGATTTGATTTACCTACTAAGAGAAACAAGCCAAAGTATAAAGACTTTAACTTCCTGTTACCAGTAGGTGGCGCTATGACTATGATTCAAAATTGGCCTGCGGATGTCTTCAGGCCTGGAGTCTAATCAAGCATGTGAAATCTGGTAAAGATCTGATGATGTGGAGTCGAGATACATCAGTTTATTCGTTCATGGCGAAGGATCGAAATTCGCCGAGCCGCCACGTCGCCGCCCTTCAGTAACTTCTTACAATCTTCACAATGAAGCATTATCAAGGTCTTAAGGCTTCTCTGACAACATTTGAGAGGGATCTAATTAATCTGTGAGGAGCAGGATGTCAAAGTACACAGCGTACAACTTCCGGTTGCCACTAGGTGGCGCTATCACTATGATTCTAAATGATCATATAGATGTGTTCCGAGTCGGGATGTTATGACATATGAGAGATTTGGAGCAGATTCGACAATGTACGGCCGAGTTACAACAACTTCCTGTTTCGCGGCGAATGGTGATTTTTTGACGCCACGCCACGGCCACATAGTTCGATAACTTTTTGATCTTTGAGCAACTTTTCACTGCCAAGGTCTCAAGAGCAGACGAGCCGAATCTGAAGTCAATCGGGTCAAATCTCTGGGAGGAGTTCGTTAAAGTATGACGCCTTGAAACGGTCAAAATACGTCATGAACGTAAAAATGGCCGACTTCCTGTTTGGTTTAGAGAAAACTTCCAAGAGGATTTTTTGTGCTTCTCATCACGTTCCACATACCTACCAAAGTTCATACAGCTGGGTGAAACCTGATGTTGGGGCTACTCAATAGGGGGCGCTAGCGAGCCAATATTTCATACCGCAGCTGGACACCCCAATCAGACTGCAATTTTCGCAAATTCTGGCTTGCGTGCCAAATTTCACAAAATTCCCAATATCCCAAGCACCTCCTTTTTGCGACGAAACTTGTAAAATAATAATAAGAAGAAGAATAATAATAAACATTAGAAATACAATAGGTCCTCCGCTTCCGACTACGTCGGTGCTCGGGCCCTAATAAACATTAGAAATACAATAGGTCCTCCGCTTCCGACTACGTCGGTGCTCGGGCCCTAATAATAAACATTAAAGCTGCGAGCAGCGATGGGCGGGCCCTCGCAATATGCGCGTCGGGGTGCCGGCGGGACTCCGGCCTGCGCGGCCGAGACCGTCCGCGACCGTCGGACGGCGCGAGGACTCTGGTTGATGCTGCCGTTCGGTTCTGCGACCGTCAGACACTGCATGCAGGTTTAGAGCATGGCCCCAATATACTTTTATTTAAGTCCACATGCGATACATGTTCCTACCAAATTTCATACGTCTAGGTGAAACGTACTGCGAGGGCTGCTTCGTCGAAATTTTGTAGGGGGCGCTATTGAGCCGATTTGCCACTCTGAACCAATAAAATCATATTCTCCAACTACATTTCGGCCTTGTAATCTGCTTGCCAAGTTTGCTTATGTTTTGAGCATTTTTAGCCCCTCAAAACACCTTAATATTTCACGGTGAAGAATGCGTCGCCACGGCAACAGCTTTTCACGAAACAACAAGCTTTGAGTAAATTTTCATCACAAAGGTCTTTAGACTGTACCGACCAAATTTGAAGTTGATCTGATTAATTCCCTAGGAGGAGTTCGTTGAAGTGCAGCGCCTGGAAATGACAGAAACGACACTCGAAATTCATAAAAAATTTAAAATGGCTGACTTCCGGTTGGGTTTAGAGCATGGCACCAAGAGACTTTTATTTACGTCCATATGTGATACATGTTCCTACCAAATTTCATACATCTAGGTGAAACGTACTGCGAGGGCTGCTTCGTTGAAATTTTGTAGGGGGCGCTAATGAGCCGATTTGCCACTCTGAACCAATGAAATCATATTCTATAACTACATTTCGGCCTTGTAATCTACTTGCCAAATTTGCTTATGTTTCGAGCATTTTTAGCCTCTCAAAATGACCTTCGTTGTTAACGGCGAAGACTGCATCGCCACGGCAACGGCGTTCGACGAAACATCAAAAGCTTCATGATCTGGCATTATGAACTTCTTGTATTTGTGTGGAACAAATTTGATATTGATTTGATTTACCTACTAAGAGAAACAAGCCAAAGTATAAAGACTTTAACTTCCTGTTACCAGTAGGTGGCGCTATGACTATGATTCAAAATTGGCCTGCGGATGTCTTCAGGCCTGGAGTCTAATCAAGCATGTGAAATCTGGTAAAGATCTGATGATGTGGAGTCGAGTTACATCAGTTTATTCGTTCATGGCGAAGGATCGAAATTCGCCGAGCCGCCACGTGGCCGCCCTTCAGTAACGTCTTACAATCTTCACAATGAAGCATTATCAAGGTCTTAAGACTTATCTGACAACATTTGAGAGGGATCTGACTAATCTGTGAGGAGCAGGATGTCAAAGTACACAGCGTACAACTTCCGGTTGCCACTAGGTGGCGCTATCACTATGATTCTAAATTATCATATAGATGTGTTCCGGGTCGGGATGTTATGACATATGAGAGATTTGGAGCAGATTCGACAATGTACGGCCGAGTTACAACAACTTCCTGTTTCGCGGCGAATGGTGATTATTTGACGCCACGCCACGGCCACATAGTTCGATAACTTTTTGATCTTTGAGTACCTTTTCACTGCCAAGGTCTCAAGAGCAGACGAGCCGAATCTGAAGTCAATCGGGTCAAATCTCTGGGAGGAGTTCGTCAAAGTATGACGCCTTGAAACGGTCAAAAAACGTCATAAAAGGAAAAATGGCCGACTTCCTGTTTGGTTTAGAGAAAACGTCCAAGAGGATTTTTTGTGCGTCTCATCAAGTTCCACATACCTACCAAATTTCATACAGCTGGGTGAAACCCGATGTTGGGGCTACTCAATAGGGGGCGCTAGCGAGCCAATATTTCATACCGCAGCTGGACACCCCAATCAGACTGCAATTTTCGCAAATTCTGGCTTGCGTGCCAAATTTCACAACATTCCCAATATCCCAAGCACCTCCTTTTTGCCATGAAACTTGTAAAATAATAATAATAATAATAATTAAAGCTGCGAGCAGCGATGGGCGGGCCCTCGCAATATGCGCGTCGGGGTGCCGGCGGGACTCCGGCCTGGGCGGCCGAGACCGTCCGCGACCGTCGGACGGCGCGAGGACTCTGGTTGATGCTGCCGTTCGGTTCTGCGACCGTCGGACACTGCATGCAGGTTTAGAGCATGGCCCCAATATACTTTTATTTAAGTCCACATGTGATACATGTTCCTACCAAATTTCATACATCTAGGTGAAACGTACTGCGAGGGCTGCTTCGTCGAAATTTTGTAGGGGGCGCTATTGAGCCGATTTGCCACTCTGAACCAATAAAATCATATTCTCCAACTACATTTCGGCCTTGTAATCTGCTTGCCAAGTTTGCTTATGTTTCGAGCATTTTTAGCCCCTCAAAACACCTTAATATTTCATGGTGAAGAATGCGTCGCCACGGCAACAGCTTTTCACGAAACAACAAGCTTTGAGTAACTTTTCATCACAAAGGTCTTTAGACTGTAGCGACCAAATTTGAAGTTGATCTGATTAATTCCCTAGGAGGAGTTCGTTAAAGTGCAGCGCCTGGAAATGACAGAAACGACACTAGAAATTCATAGAAAATTCAAAATGGCTGACTTCCGGTTGGGTTTAGAGCATGGCGCCAAGAGACTTTTATTTACGTCCATATTTGATACATGTTCCTACCAAATTCCATACATCTAGGTGAAACGTACTGCGAGGGCTGCTTCGTTGAAATTTTGTAGGGGGCGCTATTGAGCCGATTTGCCACTCTGAACCAATAAAATCATATTCTATAACTACATTTCGGGCTTGTAATCTGCTTGCCAAGTTTGCTTATGTTTCGAGCATTTTTAGCCTCTCAAAATGACCTTCGTTGTTAACGGCGAAGACTGCATCGCCACGGCAACGGCGTTCGACGAAACATCAAAAGCTTCATGATCTGGCATTATGAACTTCTTGTATTTGTGTGGAACAAATTTGATATTGATTTGATTTACCTACTAAGAGAAACAAGCCAAAGTATAAAGACTTTAACTTCCTGTTACCAGTAGGTGGCGCTATGACTATGATTCAAAATTGGCCTGCGGATGTCTTCAGGCCTGGAGTCTAATCAAGCATGTGAAATCTGGTAAAGATCTGATGATGTGGAGTCGAGATACATCAGTTTATTCGTTCATGGCGAAGGATCGAAATTCGCCGAGCCGCCACGTCGCCGCCCTTCAGTAACTTCTTACAATCTTCACAATGAAGCATTATCAAGGTCTTAAGGCTTGTTTGACAACATTTGAGAGGGATCTGATTTATCTGTGAGGAGCAGGATGTCAAAGTACACAACGTACAACTTCCGGTTGCCACTAGGTGGCGCCATCACTATGATTCTAAATGATCATATAGATGTGTTCCGAGTCGGGATGTTATGACATATGAGAGATTTGGAGCAGATTCGACAATGTACGGCCGAGTTACAACAACTTCCTGTTTCGTGGCGAATGGTGTTTCTTTGACGCCACGCCACGGCCACATAGTTCGATAACTTTTTGATCTTTGAGTAACTTTTCACTGCCAAGGTCTCAAGAGCAGACGAGCCGAATCTGAAGTCAATCGGGTCAATTCTCTGGGAGGAGTTCGTTAAAGTACGACGCCTTGAAACGGTCAAAAAACGTCATAAAAGTAAAAATGGCCGACTTCCTGTTTGGTTTAGAGAAAACTTCCAAGAGGATTTTTTCTGCGTCTCATCACGTTCCACAAACCTACCAAATTTCATACAGCTAGGTGAAACCCGATGTTGGGGCTACTCAATAGGGGGCGCTAGCGAGCCAATATTTCATACCGCAGCTGGACACCCCAATCAGACTGCAATTTTCGCAAATTCTGGCTTGCGTGCCAAATTTCACAACATTCCCAATATCCCAAGCACCTCCTTTTTGCCATGAAACTTGTAAAATAAGAAGAAGAAGAATAATTAAAGCTGCGAGCAGCGATGGGCGGGCCCTCGCAATATGCGCGTCGGGGTGCCGGCGGGACTCCGGCCTGCGCGGCCGAGAACGTCCGCGACCGTCGGACGGCGCGAGGACTCTGGTTGATGCTGCCGTTCGGTTCTGCGACCGTCAGACGCCGCATGCAGGTTTAGAGCATGGCCCCAATATACTTTTATTTAAGTCCACATGTGATACATGTTCCTACCAAATTTCATACATCTAGGTGAAACGTACTGCGAGGGCTGCTTCGTTGAAATTTTGTAGGGGGCGCTATTGAGCCGATTTGCCACTCTGAACCAATGAAATCATATTCTATAACTACATTTCGGCCTTGTAATCTGCTTGCCAAGTTTGCTTATGTTTCGAGCATTTTTAGCCCCTCAAAACACCTTAATATTTCACGGTGAAGAATGCGTCGCCACGGCAATAGCTTTTCACGAAACAAGCTTTGCGTAACTTTTCATCACAAAGGTCTTTAGACTGTACCGACCAAATTTGAAGTTGATCTGATTAATTCACTAGGAGGAGTTCGTTAAAGTGCAGCGCCTGGAAATGACAGAAACGACACTAGAAATTCATATAAAATTCAAAATGGCTGACTTCCGGTTGGGTTTAGAGCATGGCCCCAAGAGACTTTTATTGAAGTCCATATGTGATACATGTTCCTACCACATTTCATACATCTAGGTCAAACGTACTGCGAGGGCTGCTTCGTCGAAATTTTGTAGGGGGCGCTATTGAGCCGATTTGCCACTCTGAACCAATAAAATCATATTCTATAACTACATTTCGGCCTTGTAATCTGCTTGCCAAGTTTGCTTATGTTTCGAGCATTTTTAGCCTCTCAAAATGACCTTCGTTGTTAACGGCGAAGACTGCATCGCCACGGCAACGGCGTTCGACGAAACATCAAAAGCTTCATGATCTGGCATTATGAACTTCTTGTATATGTGTGGAACAAATTTGATATTGATTTGATTTACCTACTAAGAGAAACAAGCCAAAGTATAAAGACTTTAACTTCCTGTTACCAGTAGGTGGCGCTATGACTATGATTCGAAATTGGCCTGCAGATGTCTTCAGGCCTGGAGTCTAATCAAACACGTGAAATCTGGTAAAGATCTGATGATGTGGAGTCGAGTTACATCAGTTTATTCGTTCATGGCGAAGGATCGAAATTCGCCGAGCCGCCACGTCGCCGCCCTTCAGTAACTTCTTACAATCTTCACAATGAAGCATTATCAAGGTCTTAAGGCTTGTTTGACAACATTTGAGAGGGATCTGATTTATCTGTGAGGAGCAGGATGTCAAAGTACACAACGTACAACTTCCGGTTGCCACTAGGTGGCGCCATCACTATGATTCTAAATGATCATATAGATGTGTTCCGAGTCGGGATGTTATGACATATGAGAGATTTGGAGCAGATTCGACAATGTACGGCCGAGTTACAACAACTTCCTGTTTCGTGGCGAATGGTGTTTCTTTGACGCCACGCCACGGCCACATAGTTCGATAACTTTTTGATCTTTGAGTAACCTTTCACTGCCAAGGTCTCAAGAGCAGACTTGCCGAATCTGAAGTCAATCGGGTCAAATCTCTGGGAGGAGTTCGTTAAAGTATGACGCCTTGAAACGGTCAAAAAACGTCATAAAAGTAAAAATGGCCGACTTCCTGTTTGGTTTAGAGAAAACTTCCAAGAGGAGTTTTTGTGCGTCTCATCACGTTCCACATACCCACCAAATTTCATACAGCTGGGTGAAACCTGATGTTGGGGCTACTCAATAGGGGGCGCTAGCGAGCCAATATTTCATACTGCAGCTGGACACCCCAATCAGACTGCAATTTTCGCAAATTCTGGCTTGCGTGCCAAATTTCACAAAATTCCCAATATCCCAAGCACCTCCTTTTTGCGACGAAACCCTAAGAATAAGAATAATAATAATAATCATTAGAAATACAATAGGTCCTCCGCTTCCGACTACGTCGGTGCTCGGGCCCTAATTAAAGCTGCGAGCAGCGATGGGCGGGCCCTCGCAATATGCGCGTCGGGGTGCCGGCGGGACTCCGGCCTGCGCGGCCGAGAACGTCCGCGACCGTCGGACGGCGCGAGGACTCTGGTTGATGCTGCCGTTCGGTTCTGCGACCGTCAGACACTGCATGCAGGTTTAGAGCATGGCCCCAATATACTTTTATTTAAGTCCACATGTGATACATGTTCCTACCAAATTTCATACATCTAGGTGAAACGTACTGCGAGGGCTGCTTCGTCGAAATTTTGTAGGGGGCGCTATTGAGCCGATTTGCCACTCTGAACCAATAAAATCATATTCTATAACTACATTTCGGGTTTGTAATCTGCTTGCCAAGTATGCTTATGTTTCGAGCATTTGTAGCCTCTCAAAATGACCTTCGTTGTTAACGGCGAAGACTGCATTGCCACGGCAACGGCGTTCTATGAAACATCAAAGGCTTCATGATCTGGCATTATGAACTTCTTGTATTTGTGTGGAACAAATATGATATTGATTTGATTTACCTACTAAGAGAAACAAGCCAAAGTATAAAGACTTTAACTTCCTGTTACCAGTAGGTGGCGCTATGACTATGATTCAAAATTGGCCTGCGGATGTCTTCAGGCCTGGAGTCTAATCAAACATGTGAAATCTGGTAAAGATCTGATGATGTGGAGTCGAGTTACATCAGTTTATTCGTTCATTGGCGAAGGATCGAAATTCCGTCGCCACGGCAACAGCTTTTCACGAAACAACTAGCTTTGAGTAACTTTTCATCACAAAGGTCTTTAGACTGTACCGACCAAATTTGAAGTTGATCTGATTAATTCCCTAGGAGGAGTTCGTTAAAGTGCAGCGCCTGGAAATGACAGAAACGACACTAGAAATTCATAAACAATGCAAAATGGCTGACTTCCGGTTGGGTTTAGAGCATGGCCCCAAGAGACTTTTATGTAAGTCCATGTGTGATACATGTTCCTACCAAACTTCATACATCTAGGTCAAACATACTGCGAGGGCTGCTTCGTCGAAATTTTCTAGGGGGCGCTATTGAGCCGATTTGCCACTCTGAACCAATAAAATCATATTCTATAACTACATTTCGGCCTTGTAATCTACTTGCCAAGTTTGCTTATGTTTCGAGCATTTTTAGCCTCTCAAAATGACCTTCGTTGTTAACGGCGAAAACTGCATCGCCACGGCAACGGCGATCGACGAAACATCAAAAGCTTCATGATCTGGCATTATGAACTTCTTGTATTTGTGTGGAACAAATTTGATATTGATTTGATTTACCTACTAAGAGAAACAAGCCAAAGTAGAAAGACTTTAACTTCCTGTTACCAGTAGGTGGCGCTATGACTATGATTCAAAATTGGCCTGCAGATGTCTTCAGGCCTGGAGTCTAATCACACACGTGAAATCTGGTAAAGATCTGATGATGTGGAGTCGAGTTACATCAGTTTATTCGTTCATGGCGAAGGATCGAAATTCGCCGAGCCGCCACGTCGCCGCCCTTCAGTAACTTCTTACAATCTTCACAATGAAGCATTATCAAGGTGTTAAGGCTTTTCTGACAACATTTGAGAGGGATCTGATTAATCTGTGAGGAGCAGGATGTCAAAGTACACAGCGTACAACTTCCGGTTGCCACTAGGTGGCGCTATCACTATGATTCTAAATTATCATATGGATGTGTTCCGGGTCGGGATGTTATGACATATGAGAGATTTGGAGCAGATTCGACAATATACGGCCGAGTTACAACAACTTCCTGTTTCGTGGCGAATGGTGTTTCTTTGACGCCACGCCACGGCCACATAGTTCGATAACTTTTTGATCTTTGAGTAACTTTTCACTGCCAAGGTCTCAAGAGCAGACTAGCCGAATCTGAAGTCAATCGGGTCAAATCTCTGGGAGGAGTTCGTTAAAGTATGACGCCTTGAAACGGTCAAAATACGGCATAAACGTAAAAATGGCCGACTTCCTGTTTGGTTTAGAGAAAACTTCCAAGAGGATTTTTTGTGCGTCTCATCACGTTCCACATACCTACCAAATTTCATACAGCTGGGTGAAACCCGATGTTGGGGCTACTCAATAGGGGGCGCTAGCGAGCCAATATTTCATACCGCAGCTGGACACCCCAATCAGACTGCAATTTTCGCAAATTCTGGCTTGCGTGCCAAATTTCACAAAATTCCCAATATCCCAAGCACCTCCTTTCTGCGACGAAACACTTAAAATAATAATAATAAGAAGAAGAATAATAATAAACATTAGAAATACAATAGGTCCTCCGCTTCCGACTACGTCGGTGCTCGGGCCCTAATAAACATTAGAAATACAATAGGTCCTCCGCTTCCGACTACGTCGGTGCTCGGGCCCTAATTAGAAATACAATAGGTCCTCCGCTTCCGACTACGTCGGTGCTCGGGCCCTAATAATAACAGAGTAATAATATAATAATGACAATCATCAAAATAACAATGCCAAAAGATTAAACTAATAATGATCGAACAATAAAGATAATAATAATAATAATAATAATAATAATAATAATAATAAAAAACAATAATCATGTTAAAAATAACAGAAATGTTTGTGCGGCCCTTGAATCTTCCGGGTCTGGATGTAGATACTGACTCAGTGAATCACTAATCAACAGCAGAGCAGCCGGTCTCACTGTGCAGCATGTTGATGAAACGGCTCTCGGTGTTGATTGAATAACGGTCGGGTCGGTTGTAATTCTGTTCAGTGGCTCGGCAGCTTCTCCTCAGGACCCGATCTGACATTATCCGCTCCATAAAGTAGGCTAAGACTCATCAGGGGTTCTCATCAATTAAGATCAAACACCGCGTTCGCCCTTGAGGGGTACATCCAGATGCAATTATTGTCGAATCCCAACTTTTTCAAATGTATGCTCGGCGTTCTGTTGCACTAATGCTCCTCTCCGAACAGTAATTACAAGGACATTTCTAATTTAGCTTTTCTTTCAAGCTGCGAGAAGATGCCGAAGGAATAATCTTCCCTTCAGTCAGACGATTTAACGTGCTGTTGGTTTGTGTTCTTTAAGGAGAGAATAAGCCGCTTGAAGAACTCATGGAGCGTGAATGCATATCCTCTATAACAGTTCTGGCATTACGGTGAATTAAGGAGTGAAAATCACAACATTACGTCATTGAAATAGTCTTGTTTAAGGTTATCACAGGCATACGTCTGCACGTCCCTCATCAGAGGGGGGGGGGGGGGGGGGGTCAGGCCTTACTGGACCTCAGTGTCCCTCCCCTCGGTGAGATTACTTCAGGATGGAGTCCAAGACTTTGCACTATTCATATTTAATGCTTGTATAATGAATCACTGTTGAATCGCTGCTCTTTTTTTATTAAAATAATAAACATAATAAAGGACATAATAAATGACACAGATGATATAAATCAATGCAGCATCAAGTTAATGCTCATCTGGCGGCCACATTCATAATCTATTGTATCACGGTTTTATGCCGCACATGGATTCATGAAATTTGTCTTGAGGTTGAATACATTTCTATTTATTCTTTTGCATGTTCCCTGTTTTGGAAGTCTGTTTATCGTCATCGTTACCGATAATCTCTTAATGGCCTTATGTGATGAGGAGCCTCCACGCCGCCGCCTCTCCGGGGCTCTTTGTGTGACGTCAGCGCAGGTTATGTGTTCGTTCGGCAGCTATTTGTGTTGATCCGCAGCTCCGCTTCTATCCGCTTCTATCTGCTTCTATCCGCTTCTATCCGCTTCTATCCGCTTCTATCCGCTTCTAACCGCTTCTATCCGCTTCTAACCGCTTCTATCCGCTTCTATCCGCTTCTATCCGCTTCTAACCGCTTCTATCCGCTTCTATCCGCTTCTATCCGCTTCTAACCGCTTCTATCCGCTTCTAACCGCTTCTATCCGCTTCTATCCGCTTCTATCCGCTTCTATCCGCTTCTATCCGCTTCTATCCGCTTCTATCCGCTTCTATCCGCTTCTAACCGCTTCTATCCGCTTCTAACCGCTTCTATCCGCTTCTATCCGCTTCTATCCGCTTCTATCCGCTTCTATCCGCTTCTATCCGCTTCTATCCGCTGCTCTGGAGTCTTCATGTCCTGCCAAACGTTTTGTGGCCGTATGCAAATATTCACCGCCGTCTTGGCAGCGTGAGGCCAGAACGAGAGCCCACGGGCTTGTTTCTACCCCGACAGAAGGTGCATTTCTGCTTGTCCGACTCTCCTCTCGGATCATGTTTACTGCTGTTATGTGTCTCTGTCTTGAGGAGGTGAGCTCGTCTCTGAGAGCACGTTGGATGTTTTACAGAACAGCAGTGATTTGGGTGCAGAACAGATGAGCGGACTAACACGTCCTCGTGTTGTCGCTGCTGCTCACGCTCCAGTGCCGCCGTCACACTCGCCGCTGATGAATGGAGCTCTTTTCTTTTGAAGGTGTTGCTGACCCGTCGTCCTTTTGTCTTTCAGGGTTCGACGCATACTTCACGTCACGCACGCTGGAGAACAACAGGAGGAACGTGTGGTTCGCCGAGTACTGGGAGGAGAACTTCAACTGCAAGCTGATGAGCTCCTCCAAGAAGGACGAGAGCAGCAGGAAGTGCACAGGTGAGCCTCTGCCGACGGGGTCCAGACGTCACATCAGCAAGAGAGAAGGACTCGACCTCAGTCGGGATGATAACACTCACCAAAGCCCCATGAGTTACATCCAGCTGTGAGCTTTAGGCAGCAGGGCTCTGCAAACTTTTAATTCATAAATATTCTCCTTAAAAGATAAAACTGTTTATATTGTTTTTTTATCGTTATATGAAGCACAATAACCAATTTAATCTGGTATTCGCTCGATTGATTTAAATGTAAATGCAGGAAATATCATTATTGTCTTATTACTGCAGTGCTCTCAGTCGCTGCTGTTGCTTGAAAAAGTGCTGAACTTCAGAATCCACGCGAGAGATGATGAGAGGCTGCAATATGAAGAGAAGGAGAATCAACAGAAACAGATATTGGATTGGATTTGATTGGCATGTGCTCAATGCTAAAAGACTCAGGGCATCGCTACTTTTATTATAATTAAATAAGATCAAGCTTTATTTATACCGAGGGAAAGTACTGAGCAGTGTCTGCAATACAAAGTGTGAGGAGTGCAGCACTGGAAAACAATAGAATCTATAAGGAGGGGCGAGATGCTCTTTCCTGCAATGTCAACGAAACAGAAAATAACAGTATGAGCGAACACCAGCAGCGAACACCAGCAGCTGGTAGCGATCCACTGCATCCTGAGCTGGACAGGGACGTCTCAGAGAAAGAGACGGGGGCCAATATCTCAGCTCTAATGAACGCTGTTCATCACAGATTGACTTTCTGCAGACACTGGGTCTGAAGCGCAGAGCAGGAACCCTTAAGTCCCTCTGGTCCACAGTCGATCGTGCACGGCAATTAGCGACGCAATAGGATAGCGCGGAGCATCCCTTCAGCACTAATGAAGCTGTTCTGTTAAGAGTATTGATTCAAGCCACAGAGGAACATAACACCGTGTCTTATTGTCTTATTGTCTCATTGTCTCTTACGTTTCACCCCCCCTCTCTTATTCCACTGACTAACTCGTCTGGTTGATATTTAAAGGTATACATTTTACAAACAGTAAACAGTGGCAGTGCCCCCCCCCCCCCCCCCCCCCAACACATATTATAATTCCAACCACAGAGACGGCTGGGATCACTTGTGCCCCCTAGAACTAAACCTGCAATTACATAATGAACACGCCTCCTGTGCCATTTGGGAATGATTGAGTCCGTCTGTGCCCTCGAATTCAACCCAACTCAGCGAGTATTAAAGCTGCTCAGATGAGGTCAGGGATGGTCAGGGATGCTTTGTGTCAACACAAAGAAATGAGGAATTATAAGGATGATACTTGCACATTGACATGATGCTATTCTTTAAAAGCTCTTTGAAAGCACAAAGACATTTAGAGGCATAGTTGGACCCAGTGGCAGCTCACTCCTGCAGAGTGCAGCGCTCTGCTTGTTCAGAGTAAGAGTGCCACGACTGAAAGAGACACAACACGTGTTCCATCCTCTCCTCAGTCGTTGTGAGGGTCTCCGTGGACGTTTGGTTTCTCTCTGTAGTTGGTTTCTGTCTCTTTGAATCTCTGAGGTCAGTTTGCATCTCTTTGGCCTCGTTTTGTATCTCAAAATGTGGTTGTTTTACATCTGTGTGGTAGTTTTGCATCCCTGTAGTCATTTTGCATCAGTTTGTGGTTGTTCTGCATCTTTTGTGGTGGTTTTGTGTATTTTTGCATCCCTGTAGTTTTGCGTCCCCAAAGTTTTGTGGCTTTTTGTGGTTTTGCGCCTCTTTTAGATAGTTTTGCATCCCCAATTATTTTGCACATCCTCATGGTCATTTTGTGTCTGTTTTTAGTTGTGGTCGTTTTGCCGCTCTTTGAAAATGTTTTGAGTCTTTGTAGTTGTTTTGAGTCTCTCTGTGCTTGTGTTTGCAATGTGTTTGTCTTTGTTCTTGCCTCTCTCTGGTAGTTTTGCATCCCTGTTGTCATTTTGCATCTCCGAGGCGTCATTCCTGCATCTCTCCAGTCATTTTGCTTGTCTTTGTGTTTGTTCTGTGTCTCATCCAGTGCTATTCGTCAGGTAAAGCAGTTCTCTCAGGTACTGCTGTTTGTTGGAAACTGCTGCTGAACTGCGTTTTTCATCCTGGAGTCTCACTGTTAACTGAGCTCTGTGACTTTCTCCTGGCCCTGTGCCCCGGAAGCCTGTTCATCCAAGAGTTCATAGCCTGCAATGTTTCTGAGCTTTTTGGCACCAAGTGTCACAACAACAGTCATTTTGGAAAGTCGAACAGGAAAACGATGAATCAGTACTGTTGTACATGATGACATCACCTCCTGTTAGCTGCTTGCTCTAATTACCTGGCCTAGTTGTAGGTAGTTAGCTGGAAGCTAACGAGTAGCTCATGTTGGACGGACCGATGCGTGTTTTTACATTCCTCAGCTTCCACTGAAACACATGAATAAAAGATGAGACTGTGTGGAAACGCAGCGTCTCAGCGGCGAGCGCTGTCGCCCCACAGCAAGAAGGTTCAACTCACTGCCCTCATCACGTCCGTGTGGAGAAGATCATGAATCAACACGCTCGGCTTCAGAGTGAGTCGTGAGTCCGCACAGACGGATAAACACCCGGACGGTATACCGTCACAGATACACACGCATAAAGGTGACGGGATGCATCTCTGTAATGGGGATCCAATGGTGCAAGGACTAATCGGGTCAGCACAAACACTCTCAAACATTGGATGGTTGCCAGATCAACAAGCGGCACGGATTAGTTCACCATCTGTGTCGCCACCGTCTGTTGTGTTATTATCAGCACACAAAGTCTCCTGAATATTATGTAATAATAATAATAATAATAATAATCAACAAAAGCAGGTTGATGTCAGCAGTAAACCTCCTGAATTGCTGAACAGATATAAATGTTTGCTGAAGAGTCAGTGGGCAGTGGGCCAATGCTGAACCGTGTTCAGCAGACAGAGCTGCGACACGAGGCCCATTATGAACATATTAGTGACACTTCACTAAACCCCAATTCCAGGGATCAACGGGTGAGGATGGTTATGGCTTTCAAAATGCATTTTTATCAGTATAATGCTGAAGATTTACTGTTCAACAATATCTACGTTGCAAAATGTTGATGCTGCACCTGTAACCTGTCATCTCTCCCAGACGTCGTCCTGGGGAGATGACAGGTCATGTGTTCATTTGTATGACTGTGTGCGTCCATACGCCGATGACAATAATGGCTTCATGTGGTTATCGATGACTCACACTTTCTCAAATCATCTTTTATTACCTGTTTCTACCTACAAACCTGTGGAGCTAACATTAGCAGAGTGCGTTAGCACGTCATTAACTAATGTTAGCCCCCCTATGCTATTTGAGCTACTAGATACCGTACCACTGTTCCCTTACGTTAGCCTACGAAGAAAAAAGACAAATCCTGATCAATACTTACTAACCTGCCATTGATTGATTCTGCTCCCCTCAAATACGTCATTAACCTGCCAAATAGTAATAAAAACAATAGACGCTCAGCTCTATTTATTTGGGTCTGTGCCTGCATTGTGGCCCGCCTTCTCCTTTAGTGAATTTTATTGACAGCGTGATTTAGTTTCACACCACAACCAAACTGGGAAAACAAGTAGTGTAGCGTGATTTTTCAGAGGCAGGGTCGTGATCATGCATCAGCGCTGACAGACTGGGACCAGGTCTGGGATTTGAGTCGGCTGACTGGAGACCTTTCTGTTTGTCCCCCACGGTGCAGGGACATGCTTTATAGCAGAGTCTGTGCCTGCAGACTGGACTCTAGTTGGGAATCTGAGTGTGTGTTAGTCCTGTAGTGGACGCCCTACCTACCCCAGTGCATGCTGGGATACAACTTTTCCCTCTGCAACCCGGGACAAGATGAATGGACGGACAGGACCACATGATTATTCAAGCAATGTAGAAAACAAACACAGCGGCCCCAACGATGCTGGTTAATGGATCGTGGTCGGTCTGCGGCCACACATTGGCGCCGTGCCCATAATCTCAAGAAAGAACATTCCATCAGCTCTTATTGCCGTAATAAAGCTGCCACATGGTGCGGCATCAGGGCGCTGGCGTCGGGTTTGTTTGGAGGAGGTGGCTACTTTACAGGGAGCCGTTAGTCGCACTCAGTGGCTTTGTGCTGCTTAATTGCCGCAGTGGTATCCATTTGGAAATGTGGAAGTAATTATATTTGCCAATAGGATGATATTTTATGCTTCATGCTTTGTGTTTATTGCGTCAACTTTCAGGGATTAAAGACTTCAAAGAGTAATCTATTTAAATATATGATTCGTGAAATCCAGTCTGATTTGTAAAATATGTGATACACCACGGCAACACTTTACTTTAATCCCCTTATTCAGCATTTATAACCGATATACAGACATGTAATACATGGTTTATAACAGCCTATGACGTAGTTCTAAGCAGATGTAAGTGTTAGAGTATTGATGACGAAATCATGCAGGTGAAGAGGGGACAAGAGCGGACCCGGAGGCAGAGGACCCGTCTGAGGTTACGGGGGGGGGGGGGGGGGGGGCTAATGGCTGCAGTCAGTGGGCGAGGACCGTTCACACAGAACCGTAGCAGCAAGCTGCCAGGATAACATTGTGCTCGCGGTGCCTTTGTAGGCTGGAGCCAAGATAAAGTGATGCCAGTGGGGTCCGATGGGCGTCCTGTTTAGTGTGTGTGTGTGTGTGATGGAGAGTGGGAGACAGATATGAGCAGGTCACAGAGAGGAGAGAGGGACTGAGAGACTCCTGCTCATAAGATAACATAGAGCTCCGGGTCCCTTTGCTTCAGGCAAGGAAATAGAGAGGGGTTAGGGTATAGTATAGTCGGGGCCTCCTAACAGGAGATAGGAAGTCTCCGATCTGCTCAGAGCTGCAGCCACCTGGCAGCAGATAGCCGGAGTAATTATTGGTGCTGTCAGTGTGCGGAGCCCGTCGATCGCTGAGCTGAGAACAGCCGGCTCCCCTCACACTTTTGCTAAAACAGCTTCTGACAATGTCACGGCACACGGCGCTCAGCGGTCAGGAGGAGTCGTTCTCTTCAGCAGATGGCGTGGCTGTTATTAAGGATAACAACTGAGCGAGCCAGTTGTTAAATGGGTAAGAACATCTGCTTCTGGTGTCGCAGCAGCACACTGAATGTCTCAGCTGGATATTTATAGTACATCCTGGATATTGTGTCTTCAGAACGGAGTTGTTCATTTTCTGGTTTGTCAGTCAGCAGCGTTAGTTTGATTTGATCTGCATTCAGAACAGGCGTCGTTGGCTGTGCACAGCAGAATGATGTCATCTAAGTAGGAAGGTGCACTCACTAGAGTGCAGATCTCCGCCAGGTGTGTCTGCAACGACAACCGCAGTATTCTGGGATGTAGTGAACACACCCCACAGTTGGCTCACCTCGTCTAGACGCTGATGGACCGGTAGGCATAAGACGCTCTTCATTCAAACCCAAATACAAGCTGTGACGTATGCAAGCAGTCAGCTTGAAGTCTTCGTATAAGACGCCTCATACTATCTAGCTGAAAGGTGGAAGTATTTGAATAATCTTCTAAATGTCTGTTCTAAATGTCTGTTCTTCAAGATAAGAGTTGACTTGAACCTTGTAAAGCAGATGAAGGAATCGCAGGATGAGTACAAATCCACGAGCACGATAATCCCACTCAGTGTTGGGATGAGTCAGCTGGAGCTCCGTGTTGGATCGGGGGTCTGTGGCGCTGACGGGCTCCTGGTGTCGCGCTGTTAGCGGTCTGGCTCGCGCCGCTGCTGCCTGTGACGGGATTATTGGGGAGCGTTTATTGATAGCACGTCTCCTTCTGTGTTTCCTTCATCCTCGGCCAAAACTGCCTCTTCCATTTGATTTCCTCTCATCATTTATGTATGAGACTTCACACCAAAAGACAAATAATAAATAACATCCCACAACAAACACCACACACACACCGATCCGGCTCTGCCTTCTGGTTCATTTCTTTATTTTTTCATGTTTTGCTGCTCATCCTGCGCTCCCCCCAGAGGCCTTTCCCATCCAAACCTGTTTGATGGAGGGTGATGGTTTTGAGTGATGTTGAATTGAATGTAAATGCTGGTTGTTTTTTCAGCCTCCTTCAATATGTTTCACTATGAAAACACTCATCCGGGTTTATTCAGAAACATGAAACAGGAATCCTGACTTGGTTTCAGGCAGGTTATCTTTTTGATGATATTTCTTTCTGATTCCTTCTCTCTGACTTCACTGTGGATGTTGAAATGCCTTATTCTATTACTGTGAGCAGGTTATTATCATCCATATTTTCATGCATAACAATAATGAAGTATGTCTGCCGCTCTGGTTACTGCGGCTCAACCTTTAAATCAAGCTGAGAATTCAGATAAATAAATGAGGGGAACAATGGTGTGATGCTCAGAATGTGGATTGTATCCTCACATTTCCTTTCCTTATATGTAATTATGTAATGTAGTTATGATAGTAGCTTTGAATCCACTGTATCCTCATACAACGGTTCGTACATCTTAAGATAAAGTATTTTCAAAACAAACTTGCGTCTTCACAGGAAATAGTTTAGGAAGGTTGAAGCAACAAAACGACTCGGTTGGGTTCAGGAAAAGTTTGTGAAATCTTCAGATTCCTACGTCATTAGAATACGTTGCCCACGGCTCTCAAACACCAACGTATTCATGTCTGGATGCGTCAAACAAACAGGACTTTCACCCAGGAGACCGCTGTTCGTGTCCCGTTCGAACGGAGAAGTAACTGTTGACATTCTGTCACTTAAGTCCTTACATCAGTCGTTAGTCTCCAATCTCAGGAAAGTTGATCGTCCCGTGAGTCGTCTGTCACTCACTATGCATGTGAGTCATGAGTCGTTAGTGTACTTAGTCACCTGGTAGTCATGTGACTCATTAGGTGTCAGTTAGTCTCCTGAGTTGTTAATCAGTTTTTAGTGTCACTAGTCACGTGACTCCCGTGAGTCACTAGTCATGCACTTCCTGTGAAGATGGAAGTTCATTTTGAAAAGATACTCTTCGTGTATAAACACATATATTGAAACGGACAGACTGACTAGAGGATCCCAGCGTGTCATAGTTTGAAGCTCAGGTGTGCTGACCATGCTATATTTGACGTCTTGCCACAATCCTCCCTTAAATGCAAAAGAAGCGGCAGTGTTCTCCTTCCAGACACTCGCACCAATCACACACAAGCTGGTGAGTCTGCTTTGAAGAACGCGTCTCACCTGCACCCGGAGAAAGAAAGAAAAAGACCGACGCTCTGAGCTGCAGTTCATTTGTTCCACTGCGTGTTTCTTCTTCTGCTGCTGCATTCAAACTTGACCTCGTTCCATTTAAACCAGCCTTCCCGTGTCTATATCCACGCACGGCGCTGCCGGGGTTCTGAAGAAGGTGCTTCATTTCAGAGCGAATCCTGGAACTGACAGAGAGAGAGAGAGAGAAACAGGGCAGATGTACATGTGATGCAGGTATCTGTCTTACAGTCACAAACGACGCAGTCTGCTGAAACAGCACAGAGACAGAAGGTACAGCCGATGAGCTACAAACTCAGATACAGCGCTGTTTTGTTTAGGTTCTTGCTTTTCAGCTGAACCTTTGCATCAATCATCGTGCAATGTTCATTCAAAGTGGTTTTTTCGGCATCTCAGAAAAGTCTCGTGGGATTTTGTGCACTTCAGTTTACGGGGAATGTCGATATAAAAATATACTGAGATTTTTTTGCATTTCGGTTGCTGTGTTTTTGTTGGATCTCGAATCCCTTTAAACAAACTTACACCGTGCAAGTAAAACAACTGGCGTCATCACCAGCTGAGGGAATGAATCGTGTCTGTGGGCTGAGATTAATCCTGGATAATTGGAGCTTTCTCCGACCTTACGTAACAGACGCGGATAGGGCACGACCCAAAAGATGGTTTTCCAGCATTTATTTGCTTCTGCAGAAGACAACATAACACATGAATGGCCTTCTGGTTTCTCTTATTCTGCACATCTGCTCCAAAACATGCAAAATAACAGAATTTACACAACCAAATGAATGCCCAAAACTCTGCGGCGCTACGTTCTAACTGTTTTAAATGGCAGGACGGCCTGGCGGAATGCAAATGGCGCCTAAATGGTGCAATGAAACGGCCACAAAAGAACCATGAAACAGCAGAATACCGTGATGGTGTTAGCTGTCGTTACAGAGCACATTAATGTTTCTACCCTCAGCAATGCAGAACAACAGTGAAGGGAAGACGGCGGCGGAAGTGTAGGAGGTGCAGAAAAGGTGAAACGTCATTTACGCAGGAAAAAATAGCGCTAAATAAAAATCACTCATTAAGATAAAATGTCCACGTACTCAACAGGATCGTTAACGGATGCACAAAACACACAGACAACACATTGGAAACAGGAAACGATGAAGTGCATGTTTAACTGTGTGACGCTTAGATTGTGAGATGGAAAGTCTGATTGCTGCTCATAATAACTGTTCTGATAACAACAAACGGGTGCGGAAACATTTTGCAATAGAAGAGAATAACAGGGAGGCCGGTAGGTGTCGTGCAGCCTTGATTTACATGGATTCACTGCCTGCACACATCTAGAGGGGAAGTAAAGCAGTTAACATGTAATTGACCAACAATGCATGAGAGTGAAATGCAGTTTGCAGCACCGATGAACTTGAACGATTTGAACTGTCTGTCACAATTATTCAGCAAACTAAAATGAATGAAATGTAAGCCTCAGTTAGGTGTTCTGATTAATGCTGATGTCGTGATGTTTGGTGACGCTCACACAGACCTGGAGTCTGTGGGAGCAGAGTTTTTGGCGTTCATCCATTTACTTTGAACTTTTGGCTCCGTTCAGGAGTCGGTGCGATCGAATCATTTGGTGTGTTTCACATGTTCACATGTTCACATGTTCACAGGTCAGGAAGCATGTGTTGTCTTAAATGGACTTCCAGAAATATGAGTAAAATATAGTTTGGTCAGACCAAATATCGGTTTTGGAAGGATGGAAGCCGGTTATATCTCAAGTGTGACATTATTGACTCCGGACATTTATCCCTGAAAATGTAATTTCTCGGAGGACTCTGGATATTCTGGAGGAAAAGACGTCTCCTCTCTGTGTTTATGAGCGAGCAAAGGTTAAACTGGGATTTGTTTGTGTAGAGGAGAGAGAGAGGGTGGCTTCATACATAATTCAGCTCATATGTGATTGTTCTAGAAATATATTCAGTGATACGGGAGATGCATAGCTGACAGTGTCAGTTAATGAGATCCCAGCGGAGGCCGAGGCTCTGAACAACACAACATAGTTGTCTGCATGCACACCCTCGCATAATGATCATTTTTAAATGTTTTAAAAACAAAACAAATCTTAAAGATTCATTCTCCCAAATGTGTCCTCAGCTTACAGGAGACCAGTTCATGATTTAAAAATAGAAACATTTAGAAATTTACAATAAAATATAAAAATATGGTAAATAGACAAACGGATAAGAGTAAACAATAAATTGAAAGAAAACAAATATAATTTAAATGGAGATTTCAATGATATTAGAAGTTTCATATTTCATAATTATCAACTCACGCTGTTCCTCGTTGTCACTGCCTTGATTCATTTTGTAAGGAGAATGAAGTTCAATGAAATCTTAAGTAAATTGGTAAAAATGAAACACTTGTTATGTCATCAGAACAAAAACAGGACTTTCACCGAGGAGAATGTGATTGTTCCGTGTGAAACTACAAGTCAACGTTAACTCATTTAGTCAAGTCGTTGGTCACGTGACTCATTTTGTTATTCTCTTGAGTCACGAGAGTCCAGTCAAAGAGTCGCCAGTCACGAGTCGTTAGTCACATGAGTCATTAACTCACTAGTCACGTGAATCGATAACTCGCTAGTCACGTGAGTCGTTAACTAGTCACGTGAGTTAAGTAGCTAGTCACGTGAGTCGTTAACTAGCTAGTCACGTGAGTCGTTAACTTGCTAGTCACGTGAATCGATAACTCGCTAGTCACGTGAGTCGTTAACTAGTCACGTGAGTTAAGTAGCTAGTCACGTGAGTCGTTAACTAGCTAGTCACGTGAGTCGTTAACTCGCTAGTCACGTGAGTCATTAACTTGCTAGTCACGTGAATCGATAACTCGCTAGTCACGTGAGTTGTTAACTCGCTAGTCACGTGAGTCATTAACTCGCTAGTCACGTGAGTCGTTAACTCGCTAGTCACGTGAGTCGTTAACTCGCTAGTCACGTGAGTCGTTAACTCACTCGTCACGTGAGTCGTTAACTAGGTAGTCACGTGAGTCGTTAACTAGCTAGTCACATAAGTCGCTAACTTGCTAGTCATGTGAGTCGTTAACTAGCTAGTCACGTGAGTCGTTAACTAGCTCGTCACATTAGTTGTTAGCTGGCTAATTTAGTGAGTTGCTAATCACGTGTGTCGTTAACTTGCTAGCCCTGGAGTCAAAGACCACATTGTTGACGTCATCTAAACATCCAGCCATGACGTTGAACACTCGATGCTTCCTGTACTCCAACACAACAAACTCTGCCCGACTGGCCCTCGCTTTTATTCCAGCAACATGTCGCCTCATGAAATTCCAGAACGAGACTTCTCCTTGAGCGAGACTCTTTCTATAATGTTATAACGTAAATTGACAGTAACAAATTGCTCCGATATGATTATATTGCAGCTTGTGAGCAGCTGTCGTCTGCAGCGCTGTCAGTCAATACTGGACCGACCTCAAAATCTGTCGTCCCTATTAGTCAGTAAGACACGAAAACATGGGGAAATAGGGATGGATGAAAATACTGCAGTTACCCTTTAAGACCTTCAGATTGACGTCTATGAAACTCTGATGAATGAAATAGGGAAGCAGCTGAGGGGGACCACACTTCTCAAGGACGTTTTGCTTAAAATGTGTTTGAGATTTCTTGAATAAATATATCTTTATATTTGTATAGTAAAGAGCAAGAGTGTCAAGGTTTGGGGTTTGAAGGAGTGAATACACGACTCCCTGCTTTGAAACGCGTGGTGACAGAACTGTGGACTCTTTGTGGAGAGAAGCTCCAGGTTCCCGATGTGAGCTGATGATAAAACAAAGACAGCCCACTCATTCCGAGCTGAGCTCAGCTCTCTAAGACGAAGATGTCTGCGTGAGTGTAGGAGGCAACGTGTTACACAAATAACCTTGAGCCTTTCACGAAGTAATTGTGTTTTTTAATATTTAATTTGATTATATTATCAATGAATTTCTTCATCCTGACACACACAGTGGAGACTCATCATTGTTGGCTCCACACAGTCCAGCGTGACACTGACTGTTACAAGCTGAAGATAATTATATTATTATTTATTTATGATATTATTATCATCAGTGCAAATGTCATTATTATTATTATAAATATTCTTCTTATAAGTTATTAAAAATATATATTAACATATCACATCATAATTGGGTGACATTTTTAATTGACATTGATAAATCTGCTTCCAAACCCTCAAAGTAAAAATCAGCAGCTTCAGTGATTGTTTGTGGAAACTGCTAATAATGTAAATAACTTAAAGCTGGTTGAACTGAATGTTTATTTAGTTTGATGATAGAAAGCCGGTGTGTCTGTGTGTGTGTGTGTCTGTGCGTCTGTGTGTGTCTGTGCGTGTGTGTGTCTGTGTGTGCGTGTGTGTGTCTGTGCGTCTGTGCGTGTCTGTGTGAGTGTGTCTGTGTGTGTGTCTGTGAGTGTGTCTGTGCGTGTGTGCGTGTGTGCGTCTGTGTGCGTCTGTGCGTCTGTGCGTGTCTGTGTGCGTGTGTGCGTCTGTGCGTGTGTGCGTCTGTGCGTGTCTGTGTGCGTCTGTGCGCGTCTGTGTGTCTGTGTGTGTCTGTGCGTCTGTGTGCGTCTGTGTGAGTGTGTCTGTGTGTGTGTGCGTCTGTGCGTCTGTGTGTGTCTGTGCGTCTGTGCGTCTGTCTGTGCGCGTCTGTGTGTCTGTGTGTGTCTGTGCGTCTGTGTGCGTCTGTGCGTCTGTGTGCGTCTGTGCGTGTGTGTGACTGTGCGTCTGCGCGTGTCTGTGCGTCTGCGCGTCTGTGTGTGTCTGTGCGTCTGTGTGTCTGAGTGTCTGTGTGTCTGTGTGTCTGTGTGCGTCTGTAGGAGAGAAAAGTGTTGAAGAGAAAGAAAGAGGAGGAGACACAAAGGAGAGAGATTGCATGAGAGGAGAGAGATTGCATGAGAGGAGAGAGAGAGCGATGAAGAGCATGAAAGCAAATGACAATTGGAAAAAAAAAAGAAAAAGGGCAGAGACACACAAGGAAGTTAATGGGGTGGATCAAGAAATCCCGGCAGTATCTGCTGCTCTTTCACACGCACGCATAATCCTAATGAACTCATATATTTGCTGCCACCGTGGAGCCACACAAAGAAGCATGCAGCTGCTCGTTGCCTCGTCTTCTTCATTCTCTTGTTGCTGTTCACACAAAGAAGCATGAACGATTCTACAGGAACCTGCTCTGTTGATTGGTCCGTTGGAGATGTGTCGGATTATCGTGTAACTTCTGTCTTGTTTAAGTAACCAAGCAAAGTACTGGTGTCCTTCACACCTACAGTATCTACGCGTTCATTTATTAATATTATTATTTGTACTGTTATGTGGTACAAATATCCGTGTTACTTTAAGTTTTCTGATCTCAGGCATTAAAAGAAAAAGTCTTTTCTGGGTTTTTATGACTCATTCCTGCAGCAGAAACTGTGAAATAACAAAATATCAAAGTCCTTCAAAGTCTTTTTTGTTATTTCTTTTTTTAAGAAGCCAAACTTCTTCTGAAAGCCGATGCCCTGCAGCTGCTGCCTTTTAAACTGCTTTAGTTATTTGGCTGCATAACGTTTCCACCAGTTTCATGAACACACCATGAAAACAATTACTCAGTGATTGTGCATCGCAGGGAAATGCACAACGAATTTCACCGATCTACAATCCGCCCCACTGTCTCTGTGATTGCATCTCTCTCCTCGTCATCATCGGGCAACTTAATCCTCACAGAAGCTTCTTTGTTTTTATTTTTATTACGTATCTTTTGCAAAGATTATCAAGGGCTCGATCACAAATGGAGATATTGTCACGATGATGATGATGATGAAGTTTTTAATCCTTATTATAAGATTAATATTTCTTACCATTGTGCTACTGCTTTAGTATTAGAGGCGCCAAAACAGGATTACTTGCTTTAATCAGGCGTCTTTAAGCAGTGATCAGACAGGACTGGCCGGCCATGACATAACCTTTTTATTTCCATTTGTCTGATTTCTTCAATTCTTCTGTTGTTTCTCCCATTCTTTAGTTGGTCCGGTCCAATAAACAATCAGTATATATATCAACCGTTACACGTTGGAATCACATGGGCACGTTCACATTGCTCACTGTCGACGACGCGAAATCTATTTGTTAAGTAACTACTGAAAATGAGAAAGTGAACACAAAAAGAAAGAGAAAGAAATAAGAGGTGACGATAGTTCTGTTGGCGATGTCAGCCGGCCTTTAGCGCTGTCAGAAGGCTGATAGCGATGTTTTCAGGTTGTTAGCGATGTTAAGAGGCTATTAGCAATGCTAGCTGGCCAATTTCTTTTAACATAAAAAAAATTTGTCATTGTTTAAACGTAGTTAGTTTGAATCATCAAACCGATGAATGATTGAGTCTCAACCAGAAAAACAGGAGCGTCATAAGAGCTTCATAAAAGCTGTTACCTCGTGTTGGAGAAAACATTCTTCTTTCCTTTTAGAAGGTTTGACTTCGACAGTCAGCAGGAGGTGAAACAAATTAATAAACTTTCGTTTAAACAAAACAAATCCAATATTTGAAACAACCTGTAACAGCGAGCGCCCCTCCATCATATCAGCACGGACCACATGTCCAGCCAGCAGTTCATAAAAGAACAATTTCCTCCCTTTTTATTGTCACACGGACACGGCAGACATCATAATCCTGTTATCGGACTCCACATGGAAGCTGCTGCTGTTTGGGAGCGCGTCACGTTGAACACGCTCGTCTCCTCTGCTGAGACAGGGAGGACAGCACTCGCACAGAAGAGCTTTTAATATACAGGAACCGGTTTCACCAGACTGCCCAGCTACAATCAGCATTAAGATGGTACAGTGTGATAAGATTTCAAAATAAAATACAGTGCTAAAGGTTGAACCAGTGGTTCCCATCGATCATGACTGTGGTCCGTTCCAATAAGATGTCTTTATATGATTCAGTATTTGAAACAGTTTGTCCGGAGTGAACAGGAAGGCTGTTTGCTGTTTAAGGTCTTTTATTTTTGTAAGAAACAGAGAATCTCTTTTTGTTTGAAGTCGGGTTCATATGCACGACAAAGTCTCCTCACTTTTAGCTGACTGATGCTAGTCAGCTGTAGCTCATTAACGTTAATGCTGCGAGTCAGCCATTCGACAAAATGAAGCGCTCGGCTGTTATCTGTAAAATGAGCTGAGTGTGCAACATTTACATTCAACTAGAGAACAGAAAGAAACACCAACACGTGTTTGGTAACTCCACTCGGCTACTCACATCTACGGATGAGGAAATTAATTGGAAACTTATTTTTGAGGTTGTGTTTCATGTAAAGACGTTTCATGGATCCGGGTTTATGCTTCTTTTCCTTTTTATAATGTTAGTAAAGATGTCGAGGTTTGGACTGTTGGTTGGACGAAACTAACTTTGTGAAAGGTATTCTGGGTAATTGTGATGCAATTTCTCACTATTTTCACTATTTCTTACAAACCAAAGAACGTAATCAGCAGATTATTACACAATGAAAATAATTAGTTCAGAAGTTTGTCTTTCTTTTCCTACAGAAACAATCCAGTTTATAGCTTCACGTGAAAACCTGCTTGTGATGAATGTGTCGTTGGGTAGAAAGTACCGCTGGGGCTGATGGGAGTTAGACGTATTTGATCATGAAGCAAAAGTTATTTCAATTCATCCAGAGAGGAACATGGATTAAACGGTTGCCATTGTGTTTCAATGCGGATCGATGATGGTCACTTACATTGTCCGTCGCCTCCGTCTGTCTCTCTCAGGTCAGGAGCGCATCAGCATCGACTCCAGGTACGAGCAGGAGGGTAAGGTCCAGTTCGTGATCGACGCCGTCTACGCCATGGCCCACGCCCTCCACAACATGCAGAGGGACCTGTGTCCGGAGAACTCCGGCATCTGCCCCGAGATGGACCTGGCTGGAGGGAAGAAACTACTCAAGTACATCCGCAGCGTCAGCTTCAACGGTGAGCGGGACGGATGGTGCAGGGCGTAAAGTGCACTTCTATATCCTCCAAGGCCGATACGCGAGTGAATCTTTAGGACGAGAGCAGCTTCGGGTGGAATAAATTCTAAATCTACCAAAGTAGCCGACTGACGCTGGTCGTAAAAAAAGCTCCAGGTTATAAAAGTGTCTTGATTGTCTCGTAAAATTGCCTCCGTTTGATGGTCTTAAGGGCTTTTATCTTTCCATCATAACCGAGCTCTCCGTCGTGCCATGTGTGGAGTTCTATTCTCTATTTTTAACGTGTTGTTACTGTTTGATCTCACAATGCAACTCGTGTCTTGTACTGAAATCCTGCATTGGTTTTTTTAGACACTCGCCTGAACGTCTTATGTTGAAGTGCAGAAGAAGAGTCCCATCTCCACCTGACAGCTCATAGTTCATAGATACACGTCAAGTATTGCAGTTTAATTTAGACGCACTTTTACTTGTACTTCTGCTAAATATCGTACTTTCTACTGCACTCTTATTTGAAAGCTTTAGTTATATTGCAGACTCAGATTATTAATAACAAATATAGTTAATGAATAAATTATAGACTGAGGCCATGTAGGAAGTGGCTTAAACATTAGTGATCTACACTTCCATCAGTGATTACTATCCAATCATGAACTCTGGTGAAGTAGATTAGGATGCTCAGACTTTCGTATTCGTACCAGGTAAACTGTTTCATGTAGAACTTGTAACTGAGTATTTCCTTCGCTGTGGTGTTGCTACTTTTACTGACTGATGAATTAATTATTCTGTATTTATAGACATCAGAAATAAAGCTCAGTGTAAATGCATCCGATAAACATTGAAGACGGATTGGAGCGGTCTGTGGGAGAGGAGCTCTGAGAGTCATTCATGTAGAAGAGGTGTAATCTCTTCTCTCCAGGACACATTGTGTAATCTTTGCTCCTCTCGTACTCTGTAAATAACCTCGAGGGTCTGCGACTGTGATAACAGCAGCTTCGAGCCGTCGGTGTCTGTCTCATTAAAGCCGCTCCAGTGATTTCAACACATACGATCGTACAGAAACTGCTGTCGCGTTTTATCTGATCCCTGATCAGTTCAATCATTGAATAATCCGTATCGATACGCGTCCACAATGGCTCTTGATGGGCGTGTCACCAGCCATAAGCCGATTGGACCAACGCTTTCAAACCGTTCCAACATGGAGGCTCATTTGTAAACGTATTCAATCAGTTATATTATGAGAATAATTCACCGAAGAGTGAGAGGGCGGCTAGAGCCGTAAAGACAATTAAACATCTTTTGGCCTGAGAGGGCTTTACCTCCTCTGCAACGGGCCTGCATGGAATTGAACTCATGTGAGATGCTGTGTGCGCTGCAACACACATTACATGCTTTTAATAACTGGAATGTACATGTACAGACCCGTAACAGCAATCCAGTTTCCAGAAAAGATGTTGTCATTGTACGTTTCTGCAAACCATAATGTTTCAATGCAGATGTTTCTTTTCCAAACCCTTTTATGTCAGCCTTGTATCACGCTTGCAGAAATGTACAATGACGCTTGGTTATTAGTTCTCTAAATCTTCAAATAGTTGTGAAGAGATTGGTTAGGTTCAGATAAGCAAACACCGTAACGTAGTAACTACGTTACTACGTACATAAACAGCCGTCCTGAGCAGACTTTCCTACATAACGTTACAAATCAAGCGGAACAAATGTACTTAAACAACATTACTTTAAACAACGTTACTTTAAACAACGTTACTTTAAACAACGTTACTTTAAACATTACTTTAAACAACGTTACTTTAAACAACATTACTTTAAACATTACTTTAAACAACGTTACTTTAAACATTACTTTAAACAATGTTACTTTAAACGTTACTTTAAACAACATTACTTTAAACAACGTTACTTTAAACAACATTACTTTAAACAACGTTACTTTAAACAACGTTACTTTAAACATTACTTTAAACAACGTTACTTTAAACGTTACTTTAAACAACGTTACTTTAAACAACATTACTTTAAACAACGTTACTTTAAACAACGTTACTTTAAACAACGTTACTTTAAACAACGTTACGTTAAACATTACTTTAAACAACGTTACTTTAAACAACGTTACTTTAAACAATGTTACTTTAAACATTACTTTAAACGTTACTTTAAACAACATTACTTTAAACAACGTTACTTTAAACAACATTACTTTAAACAACGTTACTTTAAACAACGTTACTTTAAACAACGTTACTTTAAACAACGTTACGTTAAACACTTACTTTAAACAACGTTACTTTAAAACGTTACTTTAAACAACGTTACTTTAAACATTACTTGAAACAACATTACTAAAAACAACATTCCTAAAAGCTACTCCCCTTTAAACAATGTTCATTTCAATAATGTTATTAAAATATGTATGAACTGTGCAGCGGTGCATTGATCTGATTCACCATGACGAGGTAATGCTGACTGAAGATACACAGAATCAACTGAGCAGTGAAGGAACCTCTTTTGAAAGGCAGGACGTGTGTTTGTGAACAGGTGCTGGAAAGAGAGATGATGTGAGATGATGTACAGCTTTGGTCTTCAAGGAGCAATCATTAAGACTTTTATTGGCCCATAGCACACAATGACTGCTCGCTGAAGTCGGTCATTAAGTCGGTGGCTGACTGCGCCAGGTGGTAAGATGTTCTCTTTCCAAACATACTTTCCATTCGCTTCACTGTTTTGGAACATAAACCGCCCGAGGAACTCCATCAACCTGCTCCTCTGTTCAAATGTCCCGTAATAAAGGACCGAGCTCCTTAACGAGCGAGCAGTTGGCCTTCGAAGACGTTTCATTCTCCGGACAAGATGCAAATGAAATGCATAGTTATTATCTGAGTATCACATTGTGATGTTATTGTTTCTAGTCCGGCAGCCTCGAGCTGAAGGGTGGATGGTTCGTGCCAGTGTGTTTGTTCAACCCCCTAAAAAATCAAGTGACGGTACTTATCATTTGTGTCGCCTAATACATTGTGAAGGGAGCATAATGCTGCCTGGATCATGTCTTTCATCAGCGTAATTAAGAGATGAGATTTAACACGTATTGCAAGCTGTTGCAGCTAAAGCATGATTAGACTTTTTATGGTTGTGTTAAGATACTCGCAGTGCTTTAGTTCGGAGGAGGGAAAGATTGCTGTCTGCAGTGATGGAAACAATAGACACACCTTCACCAAACCTTCACGTCTGCTGCTTGAACCAACGGGACTGTGCAGAACGTCGGGTGGTGAGGGAGGCTGGACCTTATGTTTCACGCTGTAAAAAGTAGTCAGTTACTCGTGTCTTTTTTAACCCTCCTCGTGACCCTCCCCACAACACTTCAACATCACACAACAGTGGTTAGTTGGTACAACGTGTTTAATCTTGTGCAACATTTAATACCTTAATATCTTCGTAGAACTTCTGACGGGCTTCACCAATGTACACATTAATACAACACTGACACGGAGACAGAAGAGTGCAGCTTCATGACCCACTGCTGCTGGAGGAAGCAGAGGACGCCTTCTTCAGTCAATCACAAATGAAACGTCTCATTAAAATGAAAGGACATAATGACTTTTAGTTGTATTTAGTTTCGGCCCTTCAAACCCTCCGTAGTATTAAGTAGTAATAGCTAATATAATACACACTTAGTGTTGAACTATTTAGCCCCTTTTTGTTAATATTACGTTTCCACTTTGAGCTATTTGCATGTTTTACCTGCATTATTATTCAGACTATCATTTGCATGGTTTTATAGTTGTGATGCACGAATCCGCCCCTCCAGAGAGATACTTCTATCAGCTAATTAGCAAAGGCGCCAGCGTGCTAATTTAGAATGAAAGTGGCAGTTGAACTGCTCACTCAGCGTTTACTGGAGTCCAAATAATTACACACAGAAGAACCACAGAAGGAATCGGCCCCCAGCATCTCCGCAGAGCTGCTCCTGGATCACTTTCTTTTTAAATAGAGCATATCTCCTTTCACTCGGATCTTAATCAATTAAGAAATTGATAAAGAAAGAAAAAGATTGATACGGCAAATAAAACTCTCCATCTTCCACAAGAGACCGAAGCTTTCTTTTTTCTTCTGTATTGAAACAAACATGAGCCAAATATCGACTGAGAAACCAAACTACATTTAACATCAAGAGGTGTGTGTGTTGCCCGTGGTAGCTATTAACCCGAGTATTGATCTGAGGCAGTTGTCTGGTCATGGCGGGAATCAAGGATGGAGCTACTCAACGGCAGACGGCAGATAGACCGTCGCTTTAAATAGTCTGCTCCTCTTTCAGATTGAGAGTCGATCTCTTTGAGATCCCAGCTGTCAATCAAGCTGCTGTGTTTGACACAAAGAGGGCGGATGAGACGCAGTCACGCTTTTCATTAGACCGAACCAGATTGAGCCTCAACGACAGAAGATGAGAGAGAATAAGCTCTACCATGAGACTCTTCTTCATGACAGTCTTCTTCTTCTTCTTCTCCTCCTCCTCCTCCTCCTCCTTCTTGGTCTCTGAAAATGAATGCCAACATCTGGATGTGTTAGTCGATGTATTGTGGTAAATTTTACAATTTTATCTCAAAAACAGAATTTCGGGCAGTTTTTCACTCTTTCCTCATGAAAGATTTGCAGTCTGCGGAAATCATTGAAAGCATCTATGAACATCAATCTCTCACTTATGGAGCAATACATCTTTGTAAAAACAAAACACGGACCTTCCTATGAGCGTGACGGCTCGCTCGACATCACGATTTGCCTTTTGTGTCGAAGTCGAAGTGTCTTTCTCAAAGGTTTCCCGACACGATCCGTTCGGCACAAGAGACACAAAAAGAGGCTTAAAAGCTTTATATGAAAGCAGCTTCTTCTTTCCTGACTCCACATGAACGTCACATGTAGAAGCATGTACTGTATCCACACATGTTCCATTACTGCTTTCCACTTTAGATAAGTAGACACAGCCACGTTGCTGTCGCCGCTCTAAAACAGCCCTCCGACACACATGTAGCTCCTCATCTTCATGCTCAGCCGAACAGAAAGCAGTTTGCTGGTTTGACTTTACATATAGACCTGCGACGCAGCATAAGTGCTCCTCTTCTACAATTGCTTCCAATCTCCGGCCCTGGATAAGTGGCATCCGCTTTGAAAGTTTTGAATATTGGATGTGCTTTTACACCAGAAGACTGGATGAAGATCAATGGTTGGATCTGTTCAATAACGCTGAGGTAATCAAAGGAACAAGAGATCGGGTTTGAGAGCAGGTTGTACCGTCTCTGTGAATTGTAATAATGAGAACGTTCCTCTTCTCCCGTTTATATGTCCTTTAGAGCTCGTGATGAAATCTGTTGTAGCCACCGGCAGAATAGACGTCTGGCGGCTGGAAATGAGGAGCTGCTTTTGTCTGCTTCTGTCTGACATCAATGACCCTTTGAATTTAAATCATTTAGATCTCTAAGTTCCATGCACCTGTTTGGATGCACATTTTCAACTTGTGCCTAAAGAACTGCTTCCTGTCTGAGGTGTCACCGTTTTTGTCGACACTAAAGCAGAAACAGACTGAGTGAATAAACGTCTCGTTCCGGTATATCCATCCACGCTCTCTTTAAAGCCACCAGACTGCGTTGACAAAAGCACATTTTTAGGGCGGGGCTACACGGTGATTGGCAGTCTGCATTAATGCATATTCTTCAGTACGCATGACGCAGCCATCCCTCCAAACACGCAAACAGACCTGTGAACACGCCTGCACTAACGCACGCATGCTCTCACACACTCTGTTCTCTCACACATGAATCATGCTTCATGCACGTCTTAGCATGTATCACCACACATCCTGTGAAGTAAAAGTAAAATACTTTTGAAATACAAACGTAAGAATGATTTAAAGGTGAATTGAAGGCGTGGCAAAACAATAAAGAGCAACATGTAGTAGAATAAGAGCTGAAGCTGCTGAGGAGGGTTCAAACTTCAGTCACTGAGAGAAAAGTATATTAAAACAGAAGCTGCAGAGTTTTCTGCCAAAACAGTTATTTTTGACCTGAGGAAAATTCTCTTTGTATTTCACTTTGAAGAGAGGAAGCCCAACCCTATATCTGTCCCCTCTCCTCCGCCTGTCAGCCTTCTTTCTTTTACTCTCTTTCTCTCTTCACCACATTTCTCTTTCCCTCTCTATCTGCCTCCCTCCCTTTCTCCCTAAATTAAATACAGACTTGAAAGAGAGTCCCATCTAAAGCAAGGCGAGCCAGAGTAAATAAACACACGGCTTATATATTTTAGCGAGCTGATTTCTCAATCTACAGCTTAACTGGAGATTTAGCTCCACCGGCCGTTTATCTACAGCGACCAGTGAACTCACATCCAGACAACAGGAGTGGATGGAAACAAGCATTCAGCCATCTTTTACTTTCACCATTTTCTGAAAATTCAAACTAAAATTTGAACTAAATTTGGATGTAAACTTGACCAGTGAACCCCAAACTGCTGCTGCTGGTCAGAGTGTGTGTGTGTGTGTGTGTGTGTGTGTGTGTGTGAGCATTTGTACATCTATCATTGTGAGGACCAAGAACTTTAGAGTGAGGACGGTTTTGGAAAGTGAGGACATTTTGTCCGGTCCTCACTTCTTCAAAGAGCTGTTTGAGGGTTCAGAGTTTTTAAGGTTCAGGTTTGAAGGTGAAGTCTTATTTAGGGTTGGGGTTAGGTTTCGGGGTATGGGGCTAAGGAATGCAATATGTCAAGGAGAGTCCTCATAAAGATAGAAGTACAGAACTGTGTGTGTAGGAAACACGAATCGTGAAGCAGTTTGGATACAAACACTTTATAAATGCAGTCAATTTACTCTTCAACAATCTACGATTGTATCTACAAGAGTAGCTTGATTGATTGATTGATTGATTGATTGATTGATTGATTGATTGATTCGATCGAGCGACTAAGTGGCTATTTTGTCCTCCACAGGAAGTGCTGGTACTTCAGTGACCTTCAACCGCAACGGCGACGCCCCCGGACGCTACGACCTGTTTCAGTACCAGTGGAGCAACGTCACCGTGCCGGGCTACCGCGTGATCGGACAATGGACCGAGGCCCTGCAGCTCAATGTGAGTTCATGGAGCTGTCTGTAGAGGACCACCAGTGCCTTGTTCTAGTCCTTCTTTCTGTCATTCTCTTCTTGTTAAGTTCCCAATATCATTTCAGAGAAAAAGCTAATTTGTTTCTGGCAAATTTTAAGATTTCTTTCTGAGTTTTACCCCTTTCCTCCGGCTCCGTAATAACTTTTTTTTTTACCTACAATGGCCTGAAATACGCCGTCATAGTTTCCTCCTTCCTCGTCTCCTCTGGGACACTTGAGCTTCATCCTTGTTTCCCTCACGTTCACTTCTCCTCACATCTCAGTCCGTCCCACTGAAGACGTTCTCAGAGGAACCAGACGCCGTGTCCTGAATCGTCATTTGACACGTACATGTTTAGCTTTGTTTATTTTTTCCGTCTCTGTATCTTCCTCCTTACGATGAACCGTATCACCATTTTCACATTCATTAAAAAACTCATTTTTTAATACTGCGTACAGATCAGTGGAACCACAGCGTGTAAATAACTTCACTGTTCCGATGCATTTTTTAAAATGTATTAATGATTTGCAGCTGCATTTAGTTTGTAAATGATGTTTTAAATAATACATGCTGTGATTAAGGTCCTCTAATGTACAGAAAAGATTTATTTGTTCAAATGTTTCAGGGAAAGTGAAAACATTATGTTCATCCACGTCACAACATATCATTTCTACCCGCGGTGTGGATCTCGGTTGTTAAGCAGCTGGATGGAGATGGAGACGGGTCATTTAAATGCGTCTCCTGCTCGACTGTGATGTTGCATCATCCATGATGAGTAAAATATTTGAAATGAATGAAGAAAGTTGTTTCTCTTGTTAATCAGAAAGAGGAGTAAGGACCAGAAGAGAGTTAGCATAATGAGAAGTACATATAGATTCATGAGAGCAGATCCATAGGACAAAAACCTACCTTTGGATATATATGCAGGTCTATTCATCATACATTACATTTGTTAATTTCTGCCGTTTTAAAGGCAAACGAAGCAAACATCCCTCCCAGCAGATTGAAAGAATTTGCATCCAGCTATGTTAATAACTGGAAATACGAACCACTGTTACATTCTGCTTTCCCCTGGAATGTGTTTTTATCTGGCTGGGGACACGCTGGAGGATTATCAGGCCAGTTCACACCGCAGTCGCTCGTCCTCAGTCTCCTAATTGGAGGACAGAGAGTCAGAGGAGATGATCTGATAGTGTGAGAGGTTTACAAATGTATTTGGCTGTTTGATCCGACTCGGCCCAACGGAGCCAAATGGACCACACTACACGAAAGGAATAGAAGCCTGTATTTCAGACTTTACATTGTTCTGTCATCCATAAACATTCCTCGAACCCGCTGCTCTTGTTCAGCTCATGGACGTAGGATAAGAACTGCATACCGGACTGTCTGCGCTGCACATGTGCATCAGTGTTTCTCCGGCTCGGCTTCCTCACTTGACATTGAGATGACGTTAAACGGATTCAAATAGCTTCTCTAGTCTCTGAGGAAGTTTTACAGTGATAAAACCTTTATCGATTAAATATGTATAATACCGAAAGTAATAATTTACTCACAGTTTGTCCTGAAAACAGTTCTACAGACAGACAACATCATAGCATGCTAACAGGCTAAGCTAAGATGGTGAACGTGGTAAACACCTGCTCAACATCAGTATGTTAGCGGCGTCGTTGTGAGCATGTTACCATGCTTGTGTTAGCATTTAGCTCAAAGCACCTATGTACCATAGACTGTATACAAACAGTGGACGTTGTCGTAGTGACGTCGCCCATTGTTTTTGGGACTTGCGGTTTTGAAGTCTTTGAGTTTGGCTTTCTGGCTTTTTGGCTTTCTTTCTCGCATTCTTGGATTTTGGACGTCGCCATCTTGTTTTTTTGCAGCGAGTGAAAGAAAGTGAGCATGGACCTTGGACTGAGGAGGAGTGACGTAGAGACATTGTATACGTCTTTGGTAGTGACCTGTCAATCACCATGTAGCCCCGCCCTAAAGCATCCCCTGCTTTATGGTCTGTGTGACTCTAAATGGACCATAATGTACCAAATGAACATCATGCTGTATTGAAGAAGACTTGAAACTAGAGATTGAGACAAACTCATGTTTACAATGTTTACTGAGGTAATAAATCAAGAGAGAAGTAGAGTCATTTTCTCATAGACTTCTATACAACCAGAGGAGTCGCCCCCTGGTGGACACTAGAGATAATGCAGCTTTAACACATGAAGCTTTGGTTTCACTTTTCAGAACCTGAGTTTGCCGCCTGGCCGAATCAAGTACAACCTCACTGAGCTGCTAGCATGATGCTAGACTCTTCGTCAAGTTATTAGACATTTGTTCAATGCATAGACAGAAATGCAAATGGAGCAGAACATTCTGTCTGAAATCTTTTGGAGTCTATTTGGATAAAACGTGTACTTACAACATCTCATGAGAAAAGTCTGAGTGAGGAACATTTGTCATTTCCTCACCTGTGGAGTAACGTCTGTGATTCGAAGCTTCCTTATACTCCGTGTTTCATTGCTCCACTCATTGGCTGGGCTTCTGTTTATTTCTGTGTTTCCAGAGATAGGTACTGCTTGCTCAAAAGCAAAGTGATGCTGAATTATTAACCGGCGTTATCCTTCAGCAACAGCTGCTGCGTTCCAGGAAGTTGGGTTGAGCCGCCGTGTTGCTCTGGAGAATACAATTTCTCCAGCATGAACGCGTTGGTTTAACGCTGTGGATTTGAGCGCGTGTCTGATCCCAGCAGGAGTTTACACTGTGTTAAAACAGAGGAGATCAATCTGCAAGACAACTGCATTCATATGATGGGATGTATGCTGATGTGTACTAAAACTGGGGAGATGTGCACAGCAAGGAAATCCTGCACATTGAGTGAAAAACACATAATAAACTACCAACAAACCGCTGGTGTCTTGGTCGGAGGGTCTGCTGTGGATTAATGAATTAATGAACTCCCCTCTGGTTATGGATGAACCCACCCAGCAGCACACACAACATTTAAGATTGCTCCACCAGCCACAACAATAACATACTTACACATTAATGCATCAGTAATAATACGCCAGTAATATTATACAGCCTTCAATGAGTACTTTTACTTTTAATTATTAAATTATAATTTGCTAATATATATATATATATATATATATATATATATATATATATAAATATATATATATATAAATAAAGAAGTATAAAGCCTTTAGTGTCTCCAGATGTAGCGGTGTGAACCGTGAGTCAGTGAGGAGATCTTGATCTGTGGAGTCAGAAAGAAGTGCTCTGCAGCCCGCTGCTCATCTCTGCTGCAGGCTGGAGACATTAACCAGCCACTAGCACAACACACAGCTGTCTGCGGTGCCGTTGCATTGTGGGTAATGTAGGCATTGGGCTTTGAGAAGGAAGAAGAATGCGTGTAATTACAAAGAGGACAGACGGTATCTCTGCTTCTGCTGCATCGATTTTCATCCTGTTAAAAAGCAAGTACTTCACATTGGCAGCGCATTTGAACCCTTCACAATAAAAGTCCTAGACATGCACTGTAGGCTGCATCACTGCATACCAGGGGGGAACTTAAATTTGTATTTCGCTAAGAACTCAACAAAATAGCTGAGAATATGTATTCATCTCATGGATGGTCCACCGACTGACAAAGACGTAATTGTCAGAAATGTTTTATTTCTTCATTTTGCAGATGAGCTCACTATACAGTCCTCTGTGTAAAACTAGTGCGTCGGAAGTTGTGAATGATTTGGGACTAAACCCAGAGTCTCCTCAGCAGTTATAGAGCAGCCATGTTTTCTAACACCATGGCTGTGATTCCACCCGCTGCATTCTTCCGCGTCTGCATTCACGGCCATGCCTCTGCTCCTTCACAGCACTAAATTATTCACCTCAATGGCCTCCGGTAAAGCCAGATGTGGCAGAGCTGCTGCTATTAGGCCTCCCCATTATTGCTTCTTTCCCTCTATATCCTCATAATTCCTCTGTGTGTATTTTGTGGCGTGTGCCGCTCTCCAGATTAGAAAAAAGGAGCTATTACTGAAACTATATGTTCAAGCGTGACAGTCAAAGCTAATATGATTTAGCCGAGGTGCATGTGCACCGGCACTCCGGGGCGATTTGAAATCAAGGCGCTGAAGAGCAATCAGCATATTTCAGAACATTAGTAACCTCTGTTTGAACCTGCTGCAGTTAACAGAGTGGGAGAAGGAGAGAACCCTCGTCCCCCGGGGGGGGGGGGGGGGGCGGTATACGGATCAATTATCACAATGGGCCACACTCACATACATGATCTGCCCGACATGTCCTGTTATGTCTGGTGATGTTTTCATGTAAATGAAGGGAAGAGAGGAGATGAATATTGTGTCTGTCTGTAGTTCCCTGCTGGCAGCGCTCTGCTGTGACTTAATGGGTCAATCAGACCACGTTTCGGTCTGATGGGTCTCTGTCGGGGTTTATGTGGCCATAATCTGCACCGGGACAACTCTTTCACTCTGCTGCTAGAATCCACCCAGGACCACGCTTTTAACTTCACAGCTGAAAACTCCTCAGGACAAACCACATGTTATTAACACAGACACACACACACACACACACACACACACACTTTACAAACCAACACCAGGGGAGACATTTTCATTTTTTACTTCTGACAGGCTTCACCATCTACCAGACTGTATTTGCATATTAGCTGACTGATCATTTGGAACATGAAAGCTGAAGGTGTTCGTATGTTTGGACCTGTGATTGAATATAGTAGTTAGTTTATGCTGAACTGTATTTGTATTAATTGCATTCGTAGTTTTAGTGTTTGCTTCGACCTGCCCAGGGGCTGTGGAGGGAAATTAGCAGCTAAGTCTGGTACAGTTCATCGTTTCTCTGAGTGTGAGATGTTGTTCGTACCCGGCCTCTGACAAAGAGCTCTCTAGAGTAAACTAAAACACACCAGGACGTCCGTGCTGCCTCAGCCTGCTCGCCTGTTAACATTTGTTTTGAACTATTCTTTGCATCATGTAGCTTGTTCGTGTTTTGCTGCTGACACACGTAGATCTATGCCCGTAATGAGGAAAGTACCCATCCATCGGTGCATTCATCCATTCATCCATTCATCCATCCATCCATCTATAAACTATCAATCCATTCATTCATCCTTTCATCAATCCTTCCATCCATCCATCCATCCTTCTATCCATCTATAATCCGTCCGTCCGTCCACATCATCTGTAGTCATTGTGTCTCTGTCAGGCCTTAAACGGGCTCATTGTCAGTGAACTTCTTGATCTCGAACAAAACCGAGAACCTCCGGTCCTGGATCACTGAGATTAACCGTCCTACCCGATGCTGAAATGATGCCGACAGACGGGCCTCCTGTGGCCAAGCGGAGACGGGCGCAGTGCAGTGAGCAGTGGCTCCGTTCATCTGTTGGCGATCACTCCTTTGGGCGGTCCCAGTGCAGCCTGTGTGTTTCCTTGTGGTTTAGATGCTAACAGAGACGAGCTGGAGCGTCTCGAGCGTCCCTCGCTGTGGTGCAGACACCCCGAGGTGCGAGTCCGTCACCTCGTCTCCCGCAGGTTGATCTTTTACGTGAGCGGCCGTGAACTCCTTCATCGACACTGACGGCCGTGTTCAGCGAAACGT
The DNA here is from genome assembly GCA_024529925.1 of Ophthalmolycus amberensis. Classification (NCBI taxonomy): domain Eukaryota; kingdom Metazoa; phylum Chordata; class Actinopteri; order Perciformes; family Zoarcidae; genus Ophthalmolycus; species Ophthalmolycus amberensis. The sequence goes on from JAFEUB010000060.1 coordinate 633,695, forward strand.
CCGTAGAGATGTGTTACGTGGCGCGTTGGCTCACGCATCGGCCCGTCGATCACGCTCAACATGCAGGGATGTGTCTGCGTCCTCCTCGAGGTCTGCAGCGAATCCCCTGCGGTTGATTCGATATGAGCGGCCGTTTGTTTTTCCTCCTTCTGTGAAGACGACAGGTCAGGTGTGACAGGTCGTCATGTTGCCGCCTCCACAGTGGAGATGAGAGAAGATGTCAGTTCAAAGCTTGGTCAGCTGGTAACTCTGCGCTCACAGCGATCAGCTTCACGGTTATTTTCCTCCAATCGTGTTGGTGAAGGTTCTGCCATCTGTTTTACAGGTAAAAAACATGATGAATGAAAAAGTCTTTCTTTAAATATTCCTCCTAAAAGATGCTTGAATTGAAGATAATAAACACACAATTATCTACAACTGATACAACAATGCTCTTCCACTGAGTACCTGATGGAAAAGACATTTCAGAGGATTACATTGTATTTGAAAATGTTGTCATACTACCATTACAATATACAAGTACAACAACCCATTTGATCGAGCGGCAAAATATAAATAACCAGATGACATCACGTTGGAAAGGCAGATCTTTAGTCCACATATCCGAGGTTCTTCTTTGCATTTTATATTCATGTCAATGTAACAAATGATACGCAATTATATTATTATTTAGGTTATTCGCTTTTCCAAATGAATGGTTGTTCAATAAAACAATGTTTTAATGCAGTGCACACTGCAGTATTATTATAACTTTAAATTGCTTTTAGTTTTCATTGATGGCGACCTCGTTCTTTATAATAAATACTTACTCTGTTGCTTCTTTGCTACTAACAGTTTGTTCTTTACTGCCTTTTATTTGACTGATTCAGTGTAAGCACTTTTTTAGTATATAAAACATAGTTTTTATTGGCTTTTACCTTAAAATATTCAGTATTTTTTACTGAACCCAGGGCAAGTCCTGATGCTTCTTTACCTTATTGCTGTAAGCAATATAAAAACATTGATATGATGTATAGTCATGATGATAAAACTATTTATTCAGTCCAGCAAGACTCCGGCAAAACGAATGAACTACGGGAACTCCAAAAGGTGACTGGAGCCAGCAGCATGTTCGTTACCTGGTCTCAGCTGCAGCACGATGTATTCGGGGAGGATTATAGTTCATATCTATGATACAGGATTACCAGCTCCATTCAGACAATGGCAGCTTCTCATGATGACTTGGCACATTGCACAACAGAATCCCTGCAGGACTGTGTTTCATATCCACATACCTGATACTCAGGGCGATGTGACGGAGATATTACGCGTCGTGTAAAGAGTGTGTAGTGTGTCGGTCTCAATCGACTTGGTCCTGAAGTGTTTAACACTAATCACAAAGGGGGGAGGTGTTATTCCGATACATCATTAAAGAGAAGGACGGCACACACACACACACACACACACACACACACACACACACACACAGTATTTTTGCTTCATCCCATTCCCAGCCTCAATTGAGATTCATTTAATTAATCACTTGTAATTTGTAAAAATAGCGTAGCATCACACTGTGGTGGTAAAAGTGGTGCACTTTTACACTTTAGCTTCCATTTCTCTTTTTAACCTGTGAATCAGTTTAACAGCCTGGATGCATCCTTCTAATGATTAGAAGGATTAGAATCTAATCGAACAGATACTTTCTGTCTGCTTCTCTCTGAAATGTTGTGACAGCGTGGCTCCATGGTAACGTAGCTCTGACAGCTTGTCAGAGTCACAGCGGGGGGCGGGGCTTAGCGAAGGATCAATTGGGGCCCCTTGTCATGCCTCAGATGTCTACAGTCAAGATTCAAATAGAGACATCTGCCCTCATTTCAATGTAAACTGTTAAAGTAATCTGTTTGAGGCTCAAACTATCAAAGTGAAAACACTGACTGGGATATATTCAGGGATGTTTGGGTCTGGTTGTGTCGTGTCCTCCCTCCCTCCCTCCGTACTGTAGCTGTGGGAGACAGAAGCTGTCAAGATGGCACATCAGTGTCACTTCGACAGACAAAGGTCACTGGGAGCAAAGGTCACTGCGAGCAAAGGTCACTGCGAGCAAACGCCACGAAGCAGACAGTGAGGAAGTGGGCAGAGATGGAGAAACGACAGAAAGAGGGCAGTGATGTGATGATCCCAGTCCAGGCCTGTCTGCGTGTTCATGGTGTGGAAGATGGAGAGTGAAAGTGATGAAAGAGTCATTGAAATGGTAGAAAATGAGGGAGAAGCATATCAATTTGGCAAAAAGCCTTTAAACGGCCGATCAGATGCAGTTTAGGAGAGGAGGAGGAGGGGGGGGGGGGCAGAAACACGTATTCTTCTGTGTGAGAGGAACAGCTTTGGAAATCCAACTGAAATTTAAATTCTCCATTTGTTTTGTGTGAGGAAATATAAACTATAATGCCTCCATATTTGTGGAAACAGTTTTTTGTATTTGGCTTTAAAAGTCAATTCATGTCTCAGTCGAGCATGACGAATCGTATTATTTTTAGAATAAGTTGATGTGGAAAACAGAACAGTTTCATATCATTTAAAATCTTTAGGTTTAGTCGAAGTAATGTCAAAAAATATATATTTGATTGCCATTTTTAATGCCCATTGTAACTCTTTTCAGACTGCAGTGTCCTTAATGCTTCCTTTAGCTTGTATTTGTTTACACTTTGTCAAACTGTCGCCATTAAAAGTGCAGAATCATCCAGAAGTGTACGATGTACACACCGCTATCACGGGATTACTTTCACTCTCAGGCCAGTTCTGCAGCTTCTTCTGTTCTATGATTTTCAAGACTTGTGGTTTATTCTGGACGGACATCAGGAATAAAGATTTACCCGGAAGGTCACAGGGAATCTAAAGCAACGTGTATCATGTCTGTCTGTTCAGATTATGACTGTGAGAAGAGAGTGCAAAGTATTGTGTTAATGGATGAAAAGAGCTTAAGCTTCGAGCCTCTGGGTGAGCATTTAAACACGTCAGCGTGTTGTGAGCGTCCGTACTGTCAGTAAGATCACAGCCATGTTTATCCCACGAGTCCTGAAACCACCACTGAAAGACCTTGTAGTCCTGAAAGTATATTCCAAATAACAAGCTGAGTCTAGAAAGCCTTGTTTACTTGTATCGGTGGAAATCACTGATCAGGTGTTGTGTTTGTCTGTGTTATAGAGGATCTAAGTAAGGTTATTCATCCACAGAGTGGGATGAACAGGAACACCTCCTGTTATTTTGATTTTGGAGCGTTCATAATTAGAATATTCCTGATATAAAATATGCTGCGTATTGTTGTTGGCTCTTGACGAGGGTTGGAGAACAGACAAAGACGAGGAGAGCAAACGTGAGGCAGAAACTAAATCCATCGTAGAGGACACGACACGCTCTCATGTCCTGAGAGCCTCGGTAACGCCGCACGATCTGACGGGATGATTACATCATCTCTCAAAGAGGAGACACATCGAACATACACACATGCAGACGGACATGAACACAGGCTCACGTCACCAACACACCAGAGGCTGTATAGAAGAGGAGGTAGTCGTGACGTCACCAACACACCAGAGGCTGTATAGAAGAGGACGTAGGCTCACGTCACCAACACACCAGAGGCTGTATAGAAGAGGAGGTAGGCTCACGTCACCAACACACCAGAGGCTGTATAGAAGAGGACGTAGTCGTGACGTCACCAACACACCAGAGGCTGTATAGAAGAGGACGTAGTCGTGACGTCACCAACACACCAGAGGCTGTATAGAAGAGGACGTAGTCGTGACGTCACCAACACACCAGAGGCTGTATAGAAGAGGACGTAGTCGTGACGTCACCAACACACCAGAGGCTGTATAGAAGAGGAGGTAGTCGTGACGTCACCAACACACCAGAGGCTGTATAGAAGAGGACGTAGGCTCACGTCACCAACACACCAGAGGCTGTATAGAAGAGGACGTAGTCGTGACGTCACCAACACACCAGAGGCTGTATAGAAGAGGAGGTAGTCGTGACGTCACCAACACACCAGAGGCTGTATAGAAGAGGACGTAGTCGTGACGTCACCAACACACCAGAGGCTGTATAGAAGAGGAGGTAGTCGTGACGTCACCCGTTGGTTTGTGGACTGATGTGATGAAGTTCGTCATCTTTGAATACGGCTGTCATGTTGTTGTTTTTGCAACCAGTCAACAGGAAGTGACCATATTAGGACTGAGGAGGAGTGACGTAGAGAGGCCGTGTACGTCTCTGGTAGAGACCTGTCAATCACTGTGTAGCCCCGCCCTAAAGCATCCCCTGCTTTATGGTCTGTTTGACTCTGTTTGACTGAAATGGACCATAATAATGTACGAAATGAACATCATGCTGTATTGAAGAAGACTTGAAACTAGAGATTGAGACCATGAACTCATGTTTACAATGTTTACTGAGGTAATAAATCAAGAGAGAAGTAGAGTCATTTTCTCATAGACTTCTATACAACCAGAGGAGTCGCCCCCTGGTGGACACTAGAGAGAATGCAGCTTTAACACATGAAGCAGCGGCTTCACTCTTCAGAACCGGAGGTTGCCGTCTGCAACACACACACTCTGAGCACAAATGTACAAATGGCAGCACCAAATATGTGTTTCCTGTTTTGTCTGAGAACAGGATATTAATACTTCACATTTTCCTGTTCTAGCAGAGGGGGGGGGGGGGGTCTCCAGAGGAATTGACAATTACAGGTGATTCTGACCCGGCAGCGAGCAGCGTTATCTGTAATAGTTTAGAAATCTGCTGCTGCTGCCTTTCATGTCTGAAAGCCGGAGAGAGATGGAGAGGAGAGGGATGGAGAGGAGAGAGAGAGAGAGAGAGATGGAGAGGAGAGAGATGGAGAGGAGAGAGAGAGGAGAGAGATGGAGAGGAGAGAGATGGAGAGGAGAGAGAGAGGAGAGAGAGAGAGAGATGGAGAGGAGAGAGAGAGAGAGGGAGAGGAGAGAGATGGAGAGGAGAGAGATGGAGAGAGAGAGCGAGAGAGATGGAGAGGAGAGGGATGGAGAGGAGAGGGATGGAGAGGAGAGAGAGAGAGAGAGATGGAGAGGAGAGAGATGGAGAGGAGAGAGAGAGGAGAGAGAGAGAGAGATGGAGAGGAGAGAGAGAGAGAGGGAGAGGAGAGAGATGGAGAGGAGAGAGATGGAGAGAGAGAGCGAGAGAGATGGAGAGGAGAGGGATGGAGAGGAGAGGGATGGAGAGGAGAGAGAGAGAGAGAGAGATGGAGAGGAGAGAGATGGAGAGGAGAGAGATGGAGAGGAGAGGGATGGAGAGGAGAGAGAGAGAGAGAGATGGAGAGGAGAGAGATGGAGAGGAGAGAGAGAGGAGAGAGAGAGAGAGATGGAGAGGAGAGAGAGAGAGAGGGAGAGGAGAGAGATGGAGAGGAGAGAGATGGAGAGAGAGAGCGAGAGAGATGGAGAGGAGAGGGATGGAGAGGAGAGGGATGGAGAGGAGAGAGAGAGAGAGAGAGATGGAGAGGAGAGAGATGGAGAGGAGAGAGATGGAGAGGAGAGGGATGGAGAGGAGAGAGATGGAGAGGAGAGAGAGAGAGGGAGAGGAGAGAGAGAGAGAGAGATGGAGAGGAGAGAGAGAGAGGGAGAGGAGAGAGAGATAGAGAGAGGGAGAGGAGAGAGATTTAGAGTTCAGAGATGGAGAGGAGAGAGATGGAGAGGAGAGAGATGGAGAGGAGAGAGAGAGGAGAGAGAGAGAGAGATGGAGAGGAGAGAGAGAGAGGGAGAGGAGAGAGATGGAGAGGAGAGAGAGAGAGAGATGGAGAGGAGAGAGATGGAGAGGAGAGCGATGGAGAGGAGAGGGATGGAGAGGAGAGAGAGAGAGGGAGAGGAGAGAGAGAGAGAGAGAGAGATGGAGAGGAGAGAGAGAGAGGGAGAGGAGAGAGATGGAGAGGAGAGAGAGAGGAGAGAGAGAGAGAGATGGAGATGAGAGAGATGGAGAGAGAGAGCGAGAGAGATGGAGAGATGGAGAGGAGAGAGATTGAGAGGAGAGAGATGGAGAGGAGAGGGATGGATACTAAAACTTAGTCTTCATATCTAATATCTGTTCTTATAGCTGTCTGTCTCTCTCCTCACCTGTCTGTCTCTCTCCTCACCCGTCTGTCTCTCTCCTCACCTGTCTGTCTCTCTCCTCACCCGTCTGTCTCTCTCATCACCCGTCTGTCGCTCTCCTCACCCGTCTGTCTCTCTCCTCACCTGTCTGTCTCTCTCCTCACCCGTATGTCTCTCTCCTCACCCGTCTGTCTCTCTCCTCACCTGTCTGTCTCTCTCCTCACCCGTCTGTCTCTCTCATCACCCGTCTGTCGCTCTCCTCACCCGTCTGTCTCTCTCCTCACCTGTCTGTCTCTCTCCTCACCCGTCTGTCTCTCTCCTCACCCGTCTGTCTCTCTCCTCACCTGTCTGTCTCTCTCCTCACCTGTCTGTCTCTCTCCTCACCCGTCTGTCTCTCTCCTCACCCGTCTGTCTCTCTCCTCACCCGTCTGTCTCTCTCCTCACCCGTCTGTCTCTCTCCTCACCTGTCTGTCTCTCTCCTCACCCGTCTGTCTCTCTCCTCACCTGTCTGTCTCTCTCCTCACCTGTCTGTCTCTCTCCTCACCCGTCTGTCGCTCTCATCACCCGTCTGTCGCTCTCATCACCCGTCCTTTAACTCCGCCTCCCAGCCGCTCGCTTTCAGACTCATTCAGATGAACAGATGAAGGAATACAACTTTTAGTGAATTTACAACTTTTAGGACCTAATGATTTATACAATGGCTACTCAAGTGTTCGTAAAAGAGGATTTACAAACATCTCCTTCTCAATGCAAGTCTATGGAGACAAGTCTTTTTGGTTTCGATGGCATCACGTGAGAACCCGTATCGATGAAACTACACGTGTTGAACAGTTCGTGTCAGATTGTCTTCGAGGCCCAGCGCTCCTCCTGGGGCTCTGGAGTCGCTGTGGAACTACAGCCCAGACGTCCTGTCGGCAGCAGCTGCGTGTGTTAGCGTTGGTTAGCTCTCTTCTGTGTCATTAAGTTCAGCAAAGCGTTGAGGAAAGCAGCCAGAGGGAACTCTATTCAGCCCTAATGCTGTTTTCATTGACTTCCATTGTCTGTAAAAGGAAGTCTGATATATCTCCAACACTTGTGTTCTGCTCGTTGGGTTTTGCCCTGTTGTTTAACAATGTTCCTATAAATAGATTCCCAGACTGTCCTCATAAATAAAACATAAACAACAAGGGAAGCATTCCTTTCAATGCTAAACTGTTTGTCTGTTTTCGTTGATCCTGTCTCACTTTTCGTCTAAATAATATTGTGCCTGGAGTTCGCTTTGCCCCTTTGAGTCTTGGGACTGCAGCTGAAAGGGAAATAATGATTTAAATGTTCCCCTCTAACGGTAACTTTTCTTTGAAGAAGAGTTAGAAGTGTGTTTTATTCAGATTAATTCAACACCCGAATGAAAGAACAAAGGCAGTCGATTTCTCACCTGTGGTGGAAAAACACTGCACTTCCTCCCAATTAATGTACACAACGTTTTCATCATTTCCTTTTCACAATCCTGAGTCGCAGCAGGTCATCCCGGGCTGCTGCTTCAAGTAATGTTGAAACAAAAGTGAAGTAAACCTCGTGTGTTGCCCCTGAGATTATGATTCAGGCTTAAGTGAAGATACCTTCCTCTCAGCTTTGGATCACTTTTAATCCGTCCTGTTCAGAGAGTCTGTTGAAGAGAAGACGCTCTCTTGTTATCTCCTGTTTTAAAACTCTCTGTGAGTGCAACCTACGAAACATCTGCATCATTGCTCAAACAGTAACCGCACCAAACAACCATCTGTTCCTAAACAGAACTAAGTCGTTTTGTTGCCTAAACCTAACAAAGTGTCTTTACTTAAACCTAACTAAGTTGTTTCCTGTGAAGACGGAGGTTTATTTTGAAAAGGCCGTGAGCGTGTAACGAACAAGAAATGCCAAGCGTTGCTGGCTTTAGTTGGAAAACAAGCTGTTTGTAAGATTCATATCCGAACCGTTACATGACGATAACCTGAATGAGACACTGAGAGGGAACCATGAAACCCTGAAACACATTGCATTCTGGGATATTTCAGTCTGGACCAAAGAGGTGAAGATAATATATATATAAATATATATATAATATATATATAATATATATATAAAATATATATTATATATATAAAAAATATATATATATATAAAATATATATATATATAAAATATGTATATATATATATATATATAAAAAAAAATATATATATATATATAAATATATATATATATATAAATAAAACAGCACATCATGTGTGGATAAAAGGAAGGAAGAGAGAACGGCAGGAAGAAAAGGAACCCAACGAGCCGGAGAAACGAGACGCCATATTTTTTTTAAATTTCCTGCAGTTGTGTTGGGAACGTAATGAACCAACGAGGATCGAAACGGATCGAAAGACGGAGGAGGAGAAGACCTGAAGAGTGGAAATGCCCTTTTAAATTAAACAGTTAATCATAATCATTGTATTTGGACAGTTTTAACGGTTTTAGCCACGTACTGTTCTGGTCTTATTTCAGTCGTCCCACAAACACACACACACTCTCTCTCTCTCACACACACACACACACACACACACACACACTGCTGATTGAGCATAGCGAATGCTTTGACAGCTAATCAAAATGTGACGTCTGCTGGGAAGCTAATCGGTTCCGTACTTTGTTTTTGTGTTTTTTTCATTGCGAGTGCCGCCATGCTGCGTTTAAAAGTGTCGTCGAAGCAGCAACACAACGCGGCGCTGACGGCCCGCTGGCACTCGGCTGATTAGTTCGTCACTCGTTCTGGTTCAGTCAGGCCTGCTGCTAATCTGCTAAATGTGTACATTCCAGTGCGGGGAGCACTATTCAATTAATCAATTTAATCACGATGCGTCGTCGCCGCTGTAACGACGGCGGCCGCGCATTAACGGGAAGGAAGCGAGACTGTGCCCGGTGGTACGCTTTGATTGTGATGACTTTTATCATTAACAGAACACTCCTCTGAGAGAGTTGGAACGGCTGAAGTGAGTTTCAGTCAGGTAGATGTAAAGAGAAGTCGAATGCCTCGTGACGGCGTGGGCGGGATCTGAGGAGGTAGAAAACAGGACAACAGAAAAAAAAACATTTATGACAAACAATTAAAGGACGCAGAGGAACGAGGAAACATTGAGAAGTAGCTCAGCTTCATTAAAAAAAAAATGTATGTGAGGCAGCTAATCAAACAGTGTAGCGAAGAGCTTGTTTCCTACGTGACGGGCTTTCAGTGCACCTCACATGCTGAATGTGGGAGCATATTCACCTCGCTCTGCTGAGGAGGAGCCGGGATCTGTGTCAGCCGGTCATGTTGTTTTTTGATGTGTTGGCTGTGTGCAGAATACAATAAGTAAGATCTTAGTGTGAAGTTGGCAAAGATGTGTGAGTGATGGATGTGCGGAAGGACGCGCTGATGAATATGATCAGAAAACCTTTATAGAAAAGAAATGAAGTTCGAGAAAGAGCGTCTTTCGCTTCGCCTCAGAGTCGTGCTGCCGCGTTTGGGGAAGGGAGGAAGATCAGACGGCTGTTTGGAGCCTTTTGAGCCGCGGTGCTGAAATCCTCAGCGTGGCCAAATACCAGCCGTCGGCTGACTCAGGCTGGTCGGTCCACGCTGCCTTTTTTTATATCCCCAACTATCCCAGCTTCTCAACTTGGCTTTTGTAAGAGCCTGGGGAGAGTCTGGTTGATGGTGGGTGGCGATAACACCCAGTGCCCCCCCCCCCCCCCCCCCCCCCCTCCCAGGCTGCTGGAACCAAACACTGGTTCAGATCGGCCTTTGTAGATAATCTGTGTGAGGGTGTCCTTAGCGTTGTGTAATTGATTGGCTCCGGGGTCACAGAGCCATTTGAAATCCTTTCGAATCCTTTAAAAAAAAAAAAAAAGCCGCTATCTGCCAAGATAATCAACATCAATACACAACAACATGGTTTTTGGCCACCGTCAGTCGCTGGAGCTCCTTCCAAAGGTCTGGGCGTAGGTTCAAAAAGGAACTGCCGGGACGAGACAAGCTGCTTAAATGATCCTTAACACTTTAGCTCACTTCCAATTTCACATAGTAGCATATTGAAAGTTTGATATTATGGATACTTCTGACTTCGGGTCTCTCCTCTTTCAAATTAAATATTAAAATTAATTGAATGCTTCCTTTTTTAATTCCAGGGCTGTAGTAGAGTTTATATGCAGCTCATTGAAGTACAAAGGGGGCACACACTTCGCAGCGAGCCACATATTCGTGTGGTTTTGCATGTTTTGTGTGTATTACGTTTTGTCCTTTCTGTGGACCCCGGGAAGATTAGTGGCGGCTAAGGCGTCAGCTAATTGGGGACTAAACCATTCAAATCAATGCACATGTTGCAGAGTTGAGGCTTTCAATCACGTCAATATATTTTGTCGAACTTGTTTTTGTCATGTGAACTTGTGAGGTCGATTTTCTGAGCTTTTGCATCGTGAACAGAGGCATACACTGTCGTTTATAGCAACACACCGGAGTAGGAACAAAGTGGGTAAACTTTATTACTCCAGACCAGATCCACTCCTTACCATCTTACCTTTCACAATAAAAGCCCGAGACGTTTATACTGTAATTATTTACCAGAGGGAATTCAAACTTTTTATTGATAAGTCTGTTGCAACTGCCAATATGAATAGTTTTGATACAAAATATTCGCAGGCGAGAATATTGCATTTTCTGTTGGATTACTTGTCATGCTCTGCCGCTAAGCCTGCAGTCACAGAGCCGAATCGGCCGCTGAATTGAGACACAACTGAAGGTCTGCATGAAGTATTGTTACACCGCTGGCATGGCGGCACTACATCCTGATATACAGACTGATGGACTACACACACACACACACACACACACACACACACACTAGACGCCGACGCCGTTGTGTTACACATCACAAGAGAAAGGTATGACGTTAGATAAAGACTTCGTGGTGGAGGAAGTATTTTGATCCAGTACTGCAGTATAACAACACTTCAAGCATACTAACAAGTAAAATCATGCATTACGAATGAAGTAGTAGTAAAATGAACACAGACAAATTGTACATTGTGCAGAGGAAGTTGAGGATTTCTGAAAAGTAACGAGAGAGAGAGCGAGAGAGAGCGAGAGAGAGAGAGAGAGAGAGAGAGAGAGAGCGAGAGCGAGAGAGCGAGAGAGAGAGAGAGCGAGAGAGAGAGAGAGAGAGAGAGAGAGAGAGAGAGAGAATAGTACACATACTTGTGGATAGAAAATGTGTTCAGAGGTCACTTTGCTAATCCACCCTCCTGTGTGGAACAAATACGCCCTCGACTTTGGATGGATTTTGACTGTTTCTGTTTCTATTGTTCAACAAATCAAAAAAGTTCACACGTCACCTGGCTGCAACGCTGAGTAGAAATTGCAGATAACTATGATGTCCTCTCAGTGCAGCGCTATGGTCCAGGTGGAATTTATCCATATTGATGTTGGACTAATAGAGTATTCATTACTCATTAGGAGCAGTCAAGCTGTCAAATCAATGAGACCTTTGCTTGAGTCAGAGCCAAAAGCAAACCCCTTGTTTAACAGCAGCGCTACACACTGCAAGATAAAAATCTCAGCAATAAATCTGAGACTGAGACACCAGAACCTCAGCGTCGATTTCTTACAATGTCATTACTTACAAGTGGCTTCTCAGCGCATTGAAGTTTTACAACGTATGGGATGTACTCACACACCAATTTTTGTTTCAGATAATCTTTTTCCCCTTTAACTTTCAAGGTAAAGAAAATTGCCTTTTTCAACAAAGTTGACATTTTAGAATGTCAGAGAGGCAGACAAGATCTTTATTGCCTATCAAGGTGCTGTGGTTCGGAAGCTTTGGCAGCCACTGATCTAACCGTTCATTGCTCTCTTGCTCTCTCTCCAGATCGAGGACATGCAGTGGCCTCGAGGGGAGCAGGACATTCCTAGCTCGGTGTGCAGCCTTCCCTGTAGAACCGGCGAGAGGAAGAAGGTGGTGAAAGGCATGCCCTGCTGCTGGCACTGCGAGTCCTGCGACGGCTACCAGTACCAGTTCGACGAGTTCACCTGCAAGCTCTGCTCCTACAACATGAGGCCCAATGCCAACCGCACGGCATGCCAGCCTATACCCATCATTAAGCTGGAATGGCACTCACCCTGGGCGGTGATTCCGGTCTTCCTGGCAATGCTCGGCATCATCGCCACGATCTTCATCATGGCGACGTTCATACGGTACAACGATACGCCGATTGTCCGAGCGTCCGGCAGAGAGCTGAGCTACGTCCTCCTGACTGGGATATTTTTATGCTATATCATCACATTCCTCATGATCGCCAAGCCAGATGTTGGCGTGTGCTCGTTCAGAAGGATTTTCCTGGGTCTGGGTATGTGCATCAGCTACGCCGCCCTCCTCACCAAAACCAACCGCATCTCCCGAATCTTCGAGCAGGGCAAGAAGTCAGTGACGGCGCCCAGGCTGATCAGCCCCACCTCACAGCTGGCAATCACCTCCAGCCTCATCTCGTTCCAGCTGTTGGGGGTGTTCATCTGGTTCGTGGTGGATCCGCCCAACACCGTCATAGACTATGACGAGCAGAAGACCTTCAACCCGTATCTGGCCCGAGGGGTGTTGAAATGTGACATCACGGATCTTCAGATTATCTGTTCGTTGGGTTACAGCATCTTATTGATGGTGACGTGTACTGTTTACGCTATAAAGACCCGCGGGGTGCCGGAGAATTTTAACGAGGCCAAGCCCATCGGGTTCACCATGTACACCACCTGCATCGTATGGTTGGCTTTTATACCCATCTTCTTTGGCACGGCGCAGTCTGCAGAAAAGGTAGGAACCAATGGATGAAAGGCTGGATGAAAGATGAACAGCTGGATGGTTTGATGGCTGGGTGATTACAGTATTTCACTTTCAGTAGACGGTATGACAACACAAGACTCATGTCCTGTTTGCAAATTGAAAAACAGTTTTGGTGTTTGAGCTACAGATTCTCAAAGCTGCGCTTCTAACAATACATCAAAACAATGGAGACAAACTGTTAAAAAAAGATGACAACTGTAAGTAGAGTGTTTTAAACAAACACGGGACTTTCAACCAGGAGAACGGTGTTGGAGACCAGTGTTCATGTCCCAAAGTGTTGTTTAGTCATTTTGAATCACTTGTTTTCCGTACCTATGTTACGTTGTTTGGGTTTTACTTAGTTTATGTGCTTATTTTAAGCTCAACCATGAGGTTTTTCCTTAACCTAACATAGTGGACAATCACAGGTGGGTTACCGAATGATTTACAAAGTGAGCCAAGTCAGTATGTGATGATTTGCAATGAGAAGAAATTAAATTGTCATGGGGGAGGAAACAAAACAGTGCAGAGAAAATAGAAAGAACCTTGTTGATCTGTTGTGACTGACTACTAGTTAGCTTGGTGTTCCCCAACTAGCAGTCCCAATAGTCGCTCTGTCACCAAGCTTCCAGAACCATATTCACGAGAAGACACGCGGATCAATGTTGCTGTTCCATTTTCTGGTGTGACCAAAACCTTAGCATCCAGTCTCTGACCTCTGACTATGACTGTGACACGAGATTTGAGTCGGACTTGTTTGGTAACGCTCCGACACTGTTGCACTGCAGTCTGATGAAAGTTCCTATTGTCCACAATGATACGTCTCTTCAAAGATTTTACCGCCTTTCTTTCCTACATCACCGCTGGTTTTTCTGCCTTCTGTGGACACATTTTGTTTGCCAACTCCAAGTAACCAACCTACTCTCTACATGTGACATCATAGAGATTATCAGAGGTGGGACCGAGTCATTGTTTTGCAAGTCACAAGTCAAGACAGGCCAGTCCTGAGTCCTAAACTTTGAGTTTCGAGTCTCAACTCAAAGTCATTATGAACTCTTCACTAAAAGTAATGTCGTATGCGTGTCTGTAATCTGTACTTACTCACACTTGTTTCGCATTTCAGTTTTGTTTGACCACCATGTGGGAAGAAATCAGCTTTGGTATCATTTTTTTCCAACTGGTGCTCAGTAATGTAATTCTAGTTCTTCATGGTTCTCTCCTGCAACTGGTGATGAAGAGCACACATTTTAAATAATATACTTTTTAATATTTGTGTTTTGGTGAAAGGATCAAGTATTTCTAAGTCAAACGGCTCAAGTCCAAGTGAAGCAACACGTCACTAGTATTAAAGTCAAGTTTGAGTTCTAAGTCTCCCGTTGATTGTGTTGAGTCAGGACTAAAGTCATCGTTGCGACTGGAGTCTGACTCGAGTACTAGTCATGTGACTTAAGTTCTACACCTCTGATGATTATTGATTATGCAGTCAAAGGCTTTAAACTTCCATACGCTCTCTCACATAGTGAATAAGTCAGTTAAATGTGGAGCTAAATTCACAGTCTTGTTACACAGTCTTCATGACTTTCATTATCAGCCAAAGTAAAATAGCATTATATAAATAACACATCCATGTCTCCCTCAGTTTAATAACAGGAGGATCACGCACACACTCTGTCACGCTGCAATTAATAATCACCAACCAATCACAATATAGCGAAAATCCATGTCAAGGGTTCATAAAGGGTGACTATCACTGTTGTGTCCCATTCTATCAGCCTAAAGGCTTCCAGACGAGCCTGATCTGACATTAGAAACTAATCTCATCCTCATCGGAGCAGAGAGAGGAAGGCTTTGTTATGAAACCCGATGATCCACATGTTGCACTGAAATGACACCGATGTAAAAAAAGAAGTAAAAAAAGGCAGTTGCAATGATCTCGTGTATGAATCAAGATGGAATTTAAAGCGCATGTGGATGGTAAATGACTGCATGTAGACAGAGCGACATATTACTTACTGTCTGTTTGTTACGACCCCAGATCTTGTTTGCTCTCATCGGCTACTCTGTCCTGAATGATGAAGCAATCTCAGTGGGTAGATTTAATAAAAGACAATAGCTGCAATCCCCAGGTGTTACCACTCCTCAGAGACTCGGCATGATTGTGTTGTTGTTTCTCTCCTTTGGGGTTTCAAAAGGTTCTAAGAACTCTGAGGCTGACACAAGTGGCTCATTGTCATCCTAAGGCTCAAACTGAAAATGTGTTCTAATGCGAGTAAGGAGTAGGATGGAGGTAACTTGTTGGAACAGTTTAAAGGTTCTTATAATTATTGTATGGCCTTCAAGTCTGATCACAATTTTATAAAAACTACTGCCAAATGAAATGAGTCTGCATTTAGGCCTTTAAGGAATGTGGAATGCAATCTGCTGAACGGTGTTAATAAGCTTTAGCACAACTCCACCATGCACTGCGGGGATGAATAGCGATTATGTGAGCTCTGGTTCGTGTCCCCACAGCTCTGTTTAACATATGTTGGTTGTTTTTGGATACTTAAAGATGTATTAATGACATTTTACTGAATCCATACATACAAAGTGGGCAAACGTGCATGTTTTCTTTATTACAGTTTGTTTACAATTAGTTACTCACATTTCTCTAAACTGAGTTTACTTTCAAAACGCTCCACAGTTTTCAAATTATAGCTATTTAAAATGCAATTACAATCATTTGAACCAAAATATAATTAGTTTACAGAAAAGTATAAATGTGTATTGTATGCTGTAGTGGCTTAGTTGATGATTAGAGGAGAAGGGAACCATAAGCTGTTTTAAATAGGGTAATTGAGATATACATTTAAAAACAAACAATGTTTTGAGGAAATATAGCAGCGTGTCGTCAGCGTAGAAGTGAATGCATTTAATGACCCACTTATTATTCATGAATTGTTTTCTCACTCAAACTCAACTTCCACCAAACTTCTGCATATTTACACTTCACTTTACATGTTTCCTCTTTACAAAATCGATGTTGTTCGATGAACTGTTGTGCTGAGCTGCATGTTCGATGCAGCAGTGTCTCCTCCACGTCACACCTTCTGTCCTCTATGTGTCCTTGCCTCCTTTCTAACCTCTTTTTTCCACCTTTCACTCTTTTGTAGAATGACATGAGGCACTGAACGGTGCATGGCCCAATAACCTCTTTATGTACTTTTTTTCCTCCTTTTTTGCTATTTTTTGACATAGAAGAATGTTGCAAATTTAAAAATGCCATGCAAACGTGTAGAAAGGAGTCTGAATACACAGGTTTGGCAGTGGTCGAGTTTGAGTGAGTAAAGAGTTCTCGTCATTTGATGTGGTCACTGAAAGCATTCTAAGTCAGAGCAGTGAAAAGTTTAGTCTAACTGTGTGAAGAGTTGTGAGGAATTGAATAAAGATTTGTAAAAAGGAGCCACGTCAGGTCCGGCTTACAGGCTTTTCTTGATGCGATGAACTTCTGTGGTATTACCAGAGTGAATTTATATTACATTTTGATGAAGCACAAATACCTTTCTAATACCTGAGTTTCCAGTGATTGACAGTTTGGTAAGGGGCTGTAAACCCAGCCAGAGGCAGAGATTACGAATGATCTGCTGTTCCCAACATCCCTCAGGCCAGGTAAGAATGTCCTGTTTGACACGGTGAGCTCCGGACTTTGATCTTTGGCAGTCATTTGAAAAACTAAGCTTCTCTGCTCGGCACTCAGCATTGAAGGGATGGATTGGGGTAAACCCTTCTCGTGGACTTGTGTCCTGTCCACAGGGATACACTTGTCCACCTAAACTGCTTCGGGCCACAGAGGCAGCTGATAAGCTCCCAGCCTCTGAGCTGCCTAACAGGGCTGTCAGGGCCACAACTCTTTACAGCCAAAGTGGCGAAAACGACTTATATTTTCATTTCGTCCCTGTTGCCCTGAGTAGACTACTTCGCCGGGAGGTGAGCAGGCGGTTAGCTTTAGCAACTAGCATTAAGCCACGTTTTAAGCATAGACTGTATATAACAAGTGGACGTAGACACGACATCACCCATTGGTTTGGAGACTGCTGTTTTGAAGCCTGGAGTTCGGCAATTTTGAAATTACGGCTGTCGCCATGTTGTTGTTTTTTGCAACCAATGAACAGAGGTTACCATATTTGGAATGTGGAGAAGTGATGTAGAGACGGCGTATACGTTTCTAATAGCTCTATCGACCTGTCAATCACTGTGTAGCCCCGCCCTAAAGCATCCCCTGCTTTATGGTCTGTTTGACTCTAAATGGACCATAATGTACGAAATGAACATCATGCTGTATTGAAGAAGACTTGAAACTAGAGATTGAGACCATAAACTCATGTTTACAATGTTTACTGAGGTAATAAATCAAGAGAGAAGTAGAGTCATTTTCTCATAGACTTCTATACAACCAGAGGAGTCGCCCCCTGATGGTCATTAGAGAGAATGCAGCTTTAACACATGAAGCTTTGACTTCACTTTTCAGAACCTGAGTTTGCCGACTGGCCGAATCAAGTACAACCTCACAGAGCTGCTAGCATGATGGTAGACTCTTCGTCAAGTTACATCTTTTTGCAATCAGAGGGGTCGCCCCCTGCTGGTCAGTAGTGAGAATGCCAGTATAAGACACTTCCACATCGGCTTCACTTGGCAGAACCGGAAGTTGCCATCTGGGTCTAACCTGGTTAACGACTGCCTATTGTTGGAAGCATGCGGCCAGATCTTACACATTGCGCCTTTAAAGAAGTTAGTGAATTAAGAACATGTAACAAAGTCATGTAACAAACACATGATATGAAAGGTCACAAAGACGTGATAACGCACGTTAATGTATTTCATATTTAAGAGGTCTTGGATCTGTCTTGTAAAAAGGATCTTGCAGTCGAAAGAGAAAGCAGGAGGTAGATAAGACATCTGTGGGGAAGCCAGAGATAAAGCAAGAAAGTACAGAGTGATCTGCCGGAGGAGACTGGGGAGAAAAAAAGGAAGGAGAGCACAGTGTGAACTCTGGTTGAGAGGAAAAAAGAGAGGATGGAGAAGAAGAGAATGACAGGGAAACAGAGAAGACAACAGAGAGACAGATATTGAAAGAGGACAGATGTATACGGGTGTGTCTGATAGTCCGGATGGCTCCGAGGCTTTTTCCTACAGACTGAGAGAGATGCTGAACTCAAGGAGGAGAGATGCTGCATCGTTAGGATGAAGGTCTCATCTGGAGACAGAGAGGGGAATAAGAGAACTTTTTAATTTGTATTTACTTACATCACATTAAAAACTAAGCTGCAACAAAGCCTTGGAAGAAAAGGAAATTAACCCAGCTCCAGTCCAAAGAATATCACAAATCTTCGCAACAGCAGATGCTGATGAACAAATTCTTCTTAAAATTGTAATTATTGTAATCAACTTTCCACAGGACGGTGTGGAGGGCAATGACACAGTGTGAGGTGCAGCTGTTGTAAAAACATCAGGAAGTTATTGATTGTAGTTTGTCAGCAGTTGGAGCTGCAGCAGAAACACACAGATCGTAGAGGATGTTACCCAAATAATATTCTGACTACAATGAACTCAGTGAAAAACATGAAATCAAATGTACTAAATACACATTGACAGATATTGACAGTGTGAGTTTATTAATCCCATGTAAATGTATTAAACTCCACAGCAGATGAAGATATGATCACTATATATTTTAATTATGATCACTGTTATCAGATATAAAGTTTGTATAATAATCACCACTGTTTTATTTTCTTTGTTCATAATTTTCCTTTATTTGATTTGGCATCACATATCTCTTTACATTTCATTCTGAAATAGGGGGAAAGAATCCTTCATGAAGATACATTTATACATAACAATATGTATCAGTTATAGACACAACAAACTACAACAACATGACAGGTAGCACAGTCAGTGAAGACAGAGCCTGTAAATACACAGATTATAACACAAATATATGAATGAAAACTCAGAACAGACCTCGAACCATCTGTTGTCACGAAGAGACTAAATTTTATTTATATGACAAAACATCTTTTGTTTTGTCCGATCAAAGTAATTTCAGTCATTCAGTCAGCAGAGAAACTGAATTGATATCTTCTTACAGATTACTGAAATGATCATAAAAGAATCATAAAAATGATGTTGCTCGTATATTTTTGTTTACATGGATCATAAGAAACCTGGTTATTTACAGTTAATATGATTCGAACAGTATCCAGGTTTCTGATCACATGTGTGCAGGTTCTTCTTGATTTCTCATCATCTCATTTCTCTACTGACAATAAAAGTTCAGAAACTTGGATCGGGTGTTTACGTGCCACCTTTTCTTCCGCCCTGAACTACGGAGCAGGATTTGGTGGTAAGCGAGGGAACGTCGGGGTTAACCCTGGGTCTTCAGTCGCATGACGGAGGTTCACTTCTTACTGGAGGTCTGAAAAGATACTGACGGATCAGATCAGTGCATCTCTAGTTTCCTGTTACAGTTTGCTGCTGAAAAGTAAAAACATAGAGACACAGGATGTACATTTTAAGAAGGTCAATAACTGATAATCTCCACCTTCAGACTAAAGTCTCTATCAGACCTGTTGTTTTGACACACAGACCTTCAGTGGTGATATCTTCAGTTCATCATAAGTGCTAATGATTGGAAACATCCTCTCAGTGAAAGTGTGTGTGAAGGTGTGTATGTGTGTGTTAGTATCAGGATCAGAGAACGACAGCTTTCCTCTGTTCCAGTCCAGATTCACTCTGATCCTCTGGCGCTTCTTCTGCACTTTGAGAACAGTGAGTGGACCTGACTGGTGACCATGCAAAGTATTTATCTTTATAGAACTGTATTATCCATAATCCAGACTCTATGTTTCCCTTCCTCTGGACAGACTCTGCTAACACACCCAGTTCCCAGGCTGTACTGTCTCCTACCTCGACATCCCAGCTGTGAGTCCCTGAGTTAAATCCCTCAGAGCCCAGAACAGACCAGTCTACATCAAACCTCTCTGGATTATCAGGAAGCTGCTGTTCCTCTCCTCGTCTCACACTGGTCAGATCTTCAGACAGGATGAGTTCTGGATCAGCAGTGTTTGGGTCCAGAATCACAGGAGTGTAGGAGACCATGTCCTTCATCTTGTTCCAGATGTTGAAGGCCAGGTTGCCCAGGTGTTTGGCCTCGTCTATCAGAGCTCCTGAGAGCAGCTGTGGATCCTCCAGCAGGGGGCGCTGCTGGACTCTTTCCACTGCAGCCTTGTAGTTGTTCAGGAATGAGACGTCTTCAGCTCTCAGCTCGTCCTCTGTGGCTCTGACTGTGTCTGAAAGAGCTGCTATCTCTCTGCTCAGAGCCTCCATCTTCTCCTTCATCATCTGACTCTTCTGCTCCTCTTCCTCCCTCAGTGCAGCCATCCTGGCCTCCTCTTCCTCCTCTAGAAACTGGTGAAGCTTCTTAAACTGCTCCTTAATCTGCCTCTCTGTGCGTCGGGCCTGGACCTTCACGTGTTTTGCTGTTTGATCAGACTTCACTTTAACTTCTTCATAAACCTTTAACTTCTCCTTTAAGGGCTCCAGAGTTTCCTGAAGGTTCTTCTTGTGTTGTGGAGCAGCTTCATCGATGGGTCTGAATCTGTGGTCGCTGTGTTTTTCTGAAACGCTGCAGACGACACACACTGGCTGCTGATGGTCCAGACAGAAGAGTTTGAGTTTCTCAGAGTGCAGACTGCAGAGAGGCTCTGAAGCTCTCTGATCTCTCTCCAGTAAGAAGGACTCACACAGGTTCTTTATAACCAGACTAACAGGTGGATCTGACTTTGAAGATCTTCTCCTCTTACAAACTGGACACTCCTGAGTTGGTTTCTCTCTCCACCAGCTCTTCAGACAGTCTTTACAGAAGCTGTGGCTACATGACAGAACAACAGGATCTCTAAAGACTTCACGACAGACCGGACAGTAGAGATCCTCCTCTGATCTGGAAGCCATGTTGTCTCTGAGTGAAGCTGAAAACACAGAAAGTACATCAGTCGTGGCTCCCCTCCCTCCTCTACTAACTTCACTATTTTTAGTCAAACTCACATTCAGTGTGTGGAGCGTCAGCAGGTTGAAGCAGCAGTGTTGTCGTTTTCCTCTTTTCTCTCCTGGAGCTGAACTCACTCAGAGGAAGTTGTTAGTTTGGTCTGAAGGTGAATCTGATCGTCTCTCTCTCAGTCTGCGTGTCTCTTTAGTGAGGAAGAATCACAAACTGTTTCGTAGTTCGTCTCAGGTGAGGTGTTCTCTATTCCAAAGTTCAATAGAACCTCCCACACCTCTAAAAGTTACTGATTAACAGGTGCTTTCTCATTTCATCAGTATATTACGGAAGACTATAAGCTTCGTGGAGCTCATGAACAATAACATTAACTGGGTTAGTTGTTCAGTTTAGATGGCGATTGTAAAAGTTTGAGGTCCACAAAGGAATTCTTTTTTTCTGGTTATTTGGCACATTTGCCTTCAATCAAAAAGGACTGCAGTGTAGTCATGCAGAAATCAACATAAACTAAATCAGATGAGTGTCTCAAGTGTTTTTTACAAACTGTAAATACTATAAATGCATATTTTCTCAAATAACGAGAGACAAAGTGAAAATACACAAAGCACAGAACTTTAAACAAATGTTTGGTAAATTAAACTGGACTGATCCCGAATCACTTCTCCGCGAATCGCCACCTTAACGTGGTGGAGGAGTTTGAGTGGCTCAGTGATCCTGGGAGCTATGTTGTCCGGGGCATTAGCCCCTGGTAGGGTCTCCCAAGGCAAACAGGTCTCAGGGGAGAGCCCAGACTAAGAGCGGTTCAAAACGACCCTAATGATAAGCAGCCCACGGACTTCAGCCACCTCGCCCGGACCAGGGAAACCGGGGCACCCTCCCGGAGCCAGACCCAGGAGTGGAGCTCGTCGGCGAGCGTCTGGTGGCCGGGCCTTCGCCCATGGGGCCCGGTCGGGCTCAGCCCGAAGAAACAGCATGGAGCAGCCACCCTGTGGACCCACCACCCGCAGGGACAAGCATTGGGGTCGGGTGCAATGCAGACCGGGCGGCGGGTCAGGCGGGAGGCCTGGGCGAGCCGATCGCCGGCAGCATAGACTAGCTCTAGGGACGTGGAACGTCACCTCGCTAGCGGGGAAAGAGCCAGAGCTGGTGTAGGAGGTGGAGCGATACCAGCTAGATATAGTTGGACTCACCTCCATACACTGCGCTGGCTCTGGAACCAAGCTCCTGGAGAGGGGTTGGACTTTGTCCTTTTCCTGAGTTGCCCAGGTTTGGGCATCTAATTAGGATGCCTCCTGGACGCCTCCCACTGGAGGTTTTCCAGGCACGTCCAACTGGGAAGAGACCCCGGGGAAGATCCAGGAAACGCTGGAGAGACTACATCTCCCAGCTGGCCTGGGAACGCCTCGGGATCCCCCAGAATGAGCTAGAACATGTTGCTGGTGAGAGGGAAGTCTGGGTCAGCCTGCTTGGCCTGCTGCCACCGCGACCTGACCCCGGATAAGGGGAGGACAATGGATGGATGGATGGATGGATGATCCCGAATCAGTACCTTTCTTCACCTGCCACTTGTTTGGCAAATCACCAGATCCACATGTCCAGCCTTGCAAGTGTTGTGACCCCCAAGACCGTGTTCCATTGTATTTATCTACCTGATACCAGAACACCTTGAGCAAAAGAGCCCTGTGGCTGTAGCTGATATGGTGGTGAGTTGGATCCAGTTATTGGAGTCTAAGGCCCTCACATGTGCTTTTTAAACAAAGGAGCATATGCTGGCCTGATATTTAACAAGAGACCTGATCCTGGGAAATGGGACACTCAGGATCTAAGGAATATGCCACACCTCAGAGTTCCAGCCAAACTTAATACTGGTCCCTCATTGGCCAAAAGGGACCCCTCACCGGTTTTATGACCTGAGGACAGGCATCTGATAAAACCAAGCGCGAGTTTCAAATCATCCCTTTCCATTCGAGCTCGCTTGGTGCCAGGAGGTCCCCAAGGAAACGTTTGCCTCTCGAGAAAACCTTTAGGTCACAAGTCAAATTCGTTGGATGAACATAGACTGTGGTTTTATATATTTGCTTTTGGATCCTGCAGTGAGAGAACGGATAACTTCTACGACGCGTTCTCTCACCTTTAATGTATACCGTGCCGGCCAAAGGACGACAATTCCCTTTTTTATTCGCCGAAGAGCCCTCCTCTCTGCAGAGACTGAGGCTGATTTGCGCCACGCTTGGAGCTGCACAAACCGAGTGCATTCACCACTCGAAGGACCGATCCGACCAAAAGAAACCTTCTCATAGTAAGAGTTTTAACTGGTGTCTGGGCCTAATTTAGGTCATTTAGTGTGTTAATCCTTTAGCTTGTTTTGTTTAGCTACTGTAGTGTCTAGACCGTGTTATTGTGCAAGCATCGCGGACCGCTGAATCTCGCTATACTGTGTATTTACTGCTGCTGTAACCGTGTTGTATTAGATCAGTCACTGCTTGTGGATTTGGGGATTGGGATTTTATTACTTTAAAGACCAGAACCACGGCGGGCCGAACCTCGGTTTGCCGGCCGGGTTCCGGGGTGAGAAAACAGCAATATTCGTATTTCACCCCGGTGATGAAGGATCTGCTTTGTTTTGGGGATTGCTTTGTTTTGTTGGGAACGTAAAGGAGCGTGTTTGGGTTATCAGCATCTGAGAAACTAAATTCTGGACATTAATAGAATTATTAATGTCTAACAATTATTAATGATTATTAATAATCACGGGGCACCACCCTGCGAACAGGGACCAATAACCAAACGATAAAACTAAGTCTCATAATTAGTGTTCACTCATAATGTCAATAGTCTGAGTACTATTACACATTCAGAGTGAAAGTGAAGGTTTAAGTTCGAGCACAGACCACATATACAGTTATTATCACAATACGCACGCACAAAGTAATCACAGACAGCTGCTCTTTAAAATATAACAGAGTTTATTACATTCTAATACTAATGATCTAGTCAACTAATATCTAAACTAACAACAACTATACATTCATGAGCACGCTATCTAAAATCAACAGACTATTGAAAAGAGGGGGGGGGGGGGGGGGGAAAAGGGGGGGAGAGCGAGGGAACAGCTCAGTGACGTGTGACGTAGTTGGGACGTGGTGACGTCTCTCATGCGCGAGACCCAAAATGGCAGAGAGCCAACAGGAGACCCGGTGTCTACATGTGTCGGTAGCTGTTCAGCACGTAGCTAGATTAGCCCAAAGCTATATGTGTGTGTGTGGGTACGTAAAAGAGAAGGGAACGGAACCCAAACAAAATGAAATAAAACAAGCGATTACGATCCTCTGCGCCGCGCGGGAGTACGGAAGATTGCTCTCTCAGCCAGGGGAGAGAACAGCGACTCTTTGTCTCAGCCGGCGGTTCTGACCTCCTGAACTGATGAGAAGCCGCTTCGACCTCACTAGGCGGCTCGCTCAACACAGATCACAGTAGCATGGAATACACGCTACTCCTACCCAACCCCTAACGATCTCAGCGATCGTTAGTGTCGGCGATTATGAAGCATACACCACGTTATAAAAATGAACAGTACTTTAAGCACACAAACAAGATAAAATAAACACAAATGAACTCTCTCTAACTCTGCCCAGACTCTATTTCGCCTTACGGTACGATGCAATCGTGGTGATTGAGGGGAGTTCTTCTGAGGGGTTTCTTCTGAGCTTCGGTGGGCTCAGCCTGCGGCTGCGGAAGCCGTGTTTCTCTCGGTGGGAGAGGATCGCTGTCGTCTCGATAAGGGACCTTCGCGTCCTTATGGCCGGAGCAGACGAGGCGCTTGGTGAGAGTGTAGAGTGGAAGCTCTCTCTCTCTCTTTCTGAAGAAGGCTTGCTTCTTCACTTCTGCAGGATTAAACGGGTTCGCTTCGTGAATACGAACAAAGATAAAATAGACAGTTTGGTGAATTCGGCCAGCGAATATAACTGTGAAACCTAGGATTTTGGTTAAAAAGAGGAGCAACGTTGGTGTGCTCCCTAGCTCGACGGAGGTCGAAGGGAAAAAGCATTGAGGTGGGGGCTGCACGAGTTTTGTAGAACAGTGTCTGAACTACAGGGGTCCTGGGGTGTCTTGGCTCTCGGCCAATGAGATTGCAGCGGTGCTTTCAGGTGACTTCAGGAACGCATAGTTTTTGGGGGGGAGGAAACTCACACCCTAATGTGAAATTCCTTCAGAGGAGGTTTGGTGCTCATCAAACCACAATCAGGATGAAACCTTTGCTTGCAAAAGGGAAGGCCTGACTCTCTTTGTTCCACAGCACATGTTGAAGCCATATGGTCAGACCCCAACAGTTTTGTTCGGTTTTGTTTTCTCTTCTTTCAATCGACCCCGTGAGTAGGATTTAGAACTGTAACTATCACTGTATAAACATTTAGAGATGTGGCTGGCCGGATCCGAATCCGACCGCAGAGTTTTAACGTGATAGAGAAACTGTTTCTACTAGTGCTGGGCAAGTTAACGCGTTAATTTCACGTTAACGCATTCATTAATTTATCGCGATTAAATATTTTAATCGTTGCCCAGCACTAATAATAACCTAATTCACTGGTTGCAAAAAGTCAGATGGCCACGGCTAAATCGCCAAACTTAAGGTTTGAAAACATCAGTCCACAAACCAATGGTATCTTACGAATAGTTATGAGGATACGTTGTCGGTAAATCCATGGATTTAACTGGACTAATGTAAACAAATACAGGCTCAAAGACAAAACTCAACTTCAACTCAAGTTGTAGCTCACAACATAACTCACTGAATCCATGCAACGTTATACTCTCTCTACCCAAAGCATCATGGGAACTGTAGTTTCAAAAATTTTTAAATGTGAATACCCAGAAATCAGACAAATATTAGTAACAACAGATGTGATAAAATATTTAAAAATGTATGTTGAACTGAGACTCATGTCATCACTCCTGGAACACTGACACTCTCCCCTGTACATTCATGCACAGATATACAAGAATTAAAAAAAAGTGTATTCTATTAACATAACAGATATAATAATTGCATGCATCAGTGCGTTTGTACAGTAAATATGTGTTTTAGCAGGTGTGGTAGCGGCAATGTGTGTGTGTGTGTGTGTGTGTGTGTGTGTGTGTGTGTGTGTGTGCGCGCTGTAGCAGAGGCTTGACGTCAGCAGCCAGCCAGCAGCTGAGTGGAACGGTGACATCCTGGCCTTTGCTGCTTGTCATTACCCACCTGGTCCAAGACGAGCCGAATACAAATGAGGAGAGAGGAAGACGCTGCGCACACAAACACACACACATTGAGAGTATACAGACAGGCACATGCATGGACACACTGAAGCACATAACGTACACATGCAGACAGCAAGGCCGAGAGCAAAGCAGGCGTGAAGGAGAGAGAGAAGAGCCGGGAAGAGACAGACGACACAAACGTAGTGATGCAAAGAAGGCAGCAGGGAGGGAGGGAGGGAGGGTTGTGGGTGAGGAGGGGAGGGAGGGTTGTGGGTGAGGAGGGGAGGGAGGGTTGTGGGTGAGGAGGGGAGGGAGGGTTGTGGGTGAGGAGGGGAGGGAGGGTTGTGGGTGAGGAGGGGAGGGAGGGTTGTGGGTGAGGAGGGGAGGGAGGGTTGTGGGTGAGGAGGGGAGGGGAGGAGTGTGAAGGAGGCTGCTGCTGCCTTCAAGAGGCCAATTTCAGGAACAAAACGCAAACAAAATGCACAAACACGAACCCACGCAGCAGCTCAAGTGCAGCAGTAACTGACACTAATGAATGAGAGAGAACATGCACTCTTATCGACCGTGTACTCGTGGATGAACACACACCAACATGCACATAAACAACACCGACACCAAAAGGGCACAAAAGATCGAACTGAATGTAAAAATAGCCGCATGAGTCATAAGTGATTTAAGGATCCGGGTTATAGATATTGCATATGTAGCTGCCGTCCTCACATACCTTGGTGTAGTATGTTTCACAAAAGGTTGTAATGCTGTTGTTTTTTATCCCAGAGCCACACAGCGTATTAGATATGATGTTATGGTAGCGGGCTGAAGCTGAAAAATAACCACATTTACTAATAAATCTCTATAGTTGAATTATTTGAGGGATGAAATGTGCAGTCAAAGTTGTATGTTGGAACTCATGAAGATAAAACAGACTGTTCTATTGTTCTATCTGCTTGTGAATCTACATGTTCACTAGTGTGAACAATTGGTTGCTGTTATTTTTATATTTTATGGGGTTTTTTGGAGCAAGGAACAAATTCCTGTGGTGGCAACAGTTCCTCAAACAGTTCGTGTGATATTCTACGAAAAGTTACTTTTCTGTAGGTTTGACCTACAAAAGCCAGCAGCACGTGTCATTTTCCGATACCGGCTCTTCAAGATAACACTCCGTCTTCACGGGAAACTCAGTTAGTTTTGGGCAACAAAACCACTTAGTTAGGTTCAGATAAAGATCGTCGTTTGGGTTAAAATAACTACGGAAGTGAAATGTCGTGGGTTGATCTATAAAAATGGTGTAAATGCATCCAAGAAACATTCAAGACGGATTTAAAGCAGATGGTTTGATTGCTCGAGTCTATTCCAGATGTTGAAATGTGCACTCACTGGCTGATCGGTTAAATACAGTCACTCAGAGGAGCATCACCACCTCCCTCTGGACGAGAGGAGGGCCTGAAGTACACGCAGCCCAGAAAGATTTATGATCCCACCAACAGAGACGCAGATATGTGACCTGACTGTAAATGAAAGAGTCATAAATCTCATCTGGATTTCATGTGATATAACACAGGGTTGTAAATATGGACTCATGAGGCCCATGGGGGGGGGGGTATATAGAGAGCGGACCCTCCATTATTAGTTGTCTAAAGAATGAATTCATTCTGATCTTAGAAATATCAAAGAATTCACATTAAATCACAGATGATGCCTTTTTGCTCTATACTGCTTCAAAAAGGCACCAAACTATAAAAAACATACAATTACATACATACATACAACACAATACAATTAAATTAAAATATGTATTTCTTATTTTCCTTGCTACTTTTGCCATGAAAGATATGTAATGACAACTGCTGACGAGCAAATATGTATATTCATTTTGATCATGGGACCAGACAATTGTGTGTGTGTGTGTGTGTGTGTGTGTGTGTGTGTGTGTGTGAGACAAACTTAAAATGACAAGTGTGAAGACATTAATACAGCGGGGGTGGGACAAATGACAAATATTACATGTTTTGGGGCTTTTATTGTGAAATATAAGAACAGAAGAAGTGCACCTGGTTTGCGTCGCCTTTGTCAAAGTTGAAAGAAACAATAAAGTTCTCGGTTTGGACTGTGGAGCCTCTGTGATGTAATGATCATAAACATAGGCGCAACTCTTCTTGTTCACAATGTGATTGGTTGATGCCGTTATAATAAAAGGAAAAGATTAAAGGACAATTTAGTTCCAGAGAAATGTCACTGTGGCGGCTGAGGAACCAGGATTTCAGGTGAAGAATGACTTTATTCAGCGATACATGAGATCTCCCCTTGTGTTGGAGATTTGAAAGAGCCTGACACAAGCAGCAAGATCAGTTACATTTGTGTCCGTATAATTATAATAAAACAACAACAATACGTAAAGCGTGTGCGCCCACATACGGTCATAAGCCTCAAACTAACTTCTGCACAGTGTTTTCAACACACACAAAGATCTACTTTTTTTAAGTCACTCGAGCTCATTGACGCTCACACAGACGTCCACCTCCGTGTGCCGGGGCGCAGGTTTTATAACACGAAATAATGCAGAGGGATTAGCCCCCCGTGTGCTGAGCAGGGTCCCATTCTCAAACTGATAGAGCGGTCTGCTGGGCTCTGAAAAGGGATTTGCTGTATCTAAATGTAACAGAGGTGTGTGTGTGTGTGTGTGTGTGTGCGTGTGTGTGTGTGTGTGCGTGTGTGTGTGTGTGTGTGTGTGTGTGTGTGTGTGTGTGTGCGTGTGTGTGTGTGTGTGCGTGTGTGTGTGTTTTCTCTGACGTGAACTCAGTGGAGAACCCGTTCAGGATTAAGAACTTACAGAATGTGCTTTATGTTCCAGGTGACACAAAGGACAGGTGGTGTGTGTGTGTGTGTGTGTGTGTGTGTGTGTGTGTGTGTGTGTGTGTGCTCCTCAGATCAACAAATACTGAAGTATATTCTCCAAATGTTCCTTTATTTTGCAGCCTTATCTTTTATGTAGGAAGCACTTTTCAAGACACTTTACAAAAGAGATAAAATAGAGAGAAATATTGAAAAGCACATCACGAGAATGAAATAAAAAACAATTATAAAACAACTGATAATTTATAAACTACCGTTGAAAAGCCTGTTCCTTAGGCCTTAACCCTTTGTTAAGTCCCGCCCCCCTCGCTGCTACTCCGTCAGGCTGTCAGAGCTACGTCAGCACGGAGCCCACACTGTCACTAACCGCACTCCCTGATCACATAATGATCTTCAGGAAGAACGGAAGAGATGATTTCAGAGAGAAGCAGACAGAAAGGACTATGAATATGTGTCAGAAGGATTCATCAGGATGTGAAAGTGATTGAGTGACAACAGGTTGAAACGATAAAGATAGAAGATAACGTGTGAAAGTGAAGCAACACATCGCAGAACCAGACAGAACAACACTGTTCCTCTTGGTTCACTGCTCCAGAAGGCAGCGTGTGTTTACATTCAGACTGAAGGTGAATTAAAAGCACAGACAGAGACGCGTGTGCGCTGAGTTCAATAGTTCAACAGTGCAATAGTTCAAGAGGACCAACTTTCACAATTAACAGGCAACGTGTTGCTTTAGTGAAGCTCTTATTCAGACACAGTTTGCGCACACAAATAAACAAGCTTCATGAATATTGAGGCGGTCTGTCGGTGTCGTGAAAAACAGCTGCTATCAAACTCCACCGTAGCTGCTCAGAAGGAAAACGCCTCAACATGATTTCATCGACGCGCATTAAAAACATAAATGATTTACCATCACAGGGTTGAACAATGGGTTGTATCCGCGTAGCTGTTTTTAATGGAGGGCTCTTGCTACACGGTTGACATCCTCAATGCTGTTTCAGCGTCGTGGCGTCATGCGATGTAAAGACCCGAAATCTGCTGATGTGTTAAGCACTTCATGAATAAATCCGCCGGAGGAAAAGTGTTTTCTTCGACCTTCCGAAGAGCTCTGTCTCCCAGGAGACCCGAGCATCTCCTCGTGTGACACGCCGAGGTCACACGCCGAGGTCACACAAGGAGACTCGCGCTCGTCATCGAGGCTTCAAACTGCCGCCGTCCACGTTGACTTCACTGTGTTTTAAAAAGGGAGATCCGCTGGTATGTGGAGGCACCAGAGGAGGATAATGTTTGCAATGCTAATATCATCTCTTCATGCAGGCATTCATGGCATCCATTAATGTTTGTGTTTTCCGCCTGTCTCCTCTCCTCTCCTCATCCCTCTCCTCCTCCTCATCCCTCTCCTCCTCCTCATCCCTCTCCTCCTCCTCCTCATCCCTCTCCTCCTCCTCCTCATCCCTCTCCTCCTCCTCCTCATCCCTCTCCTCCTCCTCCTCATCCCTCTCCTCCTCCTCCTCATCCCTCTCCTCCTCATCCCTCTCCACCTCCTCATCCCTCTCCTCCTCCTCATCCCTCTCCTCCTCCTCCTCATCCCTCTCCTCCTCCTCATCCCTCTCCTCCTCCTCCTCATCCCTCTCCTCCTCCTCATCCCTCTCCTCCTCCTCCTCATCCCTCTCCTCCTCCTCCTCATCCCTCTCCTCCTCCTCATCCCTCTCCTCTCCTCATCCCTCTCCTCCTCCTCATCCCTCTCCTCCTCCTCATCCCTCTCCTCCTCCTCATCCCTCTCCTCCTCCTCACCCCTCTCCTCCTCCTCCTCCCTCTCCTCCTCCTCATCCCTCTCCTCCTCCTCATCCCTCTCCTCCTCCTCATCCCTCTCCTCCTCCTCACCCCTCTCCTCCTCCTCCTCCCTCTCCTCCTCCTCATCCCTCTCCTCCTCCTCATCCCTCTCCTCTCCTCATCCCTCTCCTCCTCCTCATCCCTCTCCTCCTCCTCCTCATCCCTCTCCTCCTCCTCCTCCCTCTCCTCCTCCTCATCCCTCTCCTCCTCCTCATCCCTCTCCTCCTCCTCACCCCTCTCCTCCTCCTCCTCCCTCTCCTCCTCCTCATCCCTCTCCTCTCCTCATCCCTCTCCTCCTCCTCATCCCTCTCCTCCTCCTCCTCATCCCTCTCCTCCTCCTCACCCCTCTCCTCCTCCTCCTCCCTCTCCTCCTCCTCATCCCTCTCCTCTCCTCATCCCTCTCCTCCTCCTCATCCCTCTCCTCCTCCTCATCCCTCTCCTCCTCCTCCTCATCCCTCTCCTCCTCCTCATCCCTCTCCTCCTCCTCATCCCTCTCCTCCTCCTCACCCCTCTCCTCCTCCTCCTCCCTCTCCTCCTCCTCATCCCTCTCCTCCTCCTCATCCCTCTCCTCCTCCTCATCCCTCTCCTCCTCCTCATCCCTCTCCTCCTCCTCACCCCTCTCCTCCTCCTCCTCCCTCTCCTCCTCCTCATCCCCTCTCCTCCTCCTCATCCCTCTCCTCTCCTCATCCCTCTCCTCCTCCTCATCCCTCTCCTCCTCCTCATCCCTCTCCTCCTCCTCACCCCTCTCCTCCTCCTCCTCCCTCTCCTCCTCCTCATCCCTCTCCTCCTCCTCATCCCTCTCCTCCTCCTCATCCCTCTCCTCCTCCTCACCCCTCTCCTCCTCCTCCTCCCTCTCCTCCTCCTCATCCCTCTCCTCCTCCTCATCCCTCTCCTCTCCTCATCCCTCTCCTCCTCCTCATCCCTCTCCTCCTCCTCCTCACCCCTCTCCTCCTCCTCCTCCCTCTCCTCCTCCTCATCCCTCTCCTCCTCCTCATCCCTCTCCTCCTCCTCCTCCCTCTCCTCCTCCTCATCCCTCTCCTCCTCCTCATCCCTCTCCTCCTCCTCATCCCTCTCCTCCTCCTCACCCCTCTCCTCCTCCTCCTCCCTCTCCTCCTCCTCATCCCTCTCCTCTCCTCATCCCTCTCCTCCTCCTCATCCCTCTCCTCCTCCTCACCCCTCTCCTCCTCCTCCTCCCTCTCCTCCTCCTCATCCCTCTCCTCCTCCTCATCCCTCTCCTCTCCTCATCCCTCTCCTCCTCCTCATCCCTCTCCTCCTCCTCATCCCTCTCCTCCTCCTCACCCCTCTCCTCCTCCTCATCCCTCTCCTCCTCCTCATCCCTCTCCTCCTCCTCATCCCTCTCCTCCTCCTCACCCCTCTCCTCCTCCTCCTCCCTCTCCTCCTCCTCATCCCTCTCCTCCTCCTCATCCCTCTCCTCCTCCTCATCCCTCTCCTCCTCCTCATCCCTCTCCTCCTCCTCACCCCTCTCCTCCTCCTCCTCCCTCTCCTCCTCCTCATCCCTCTCCTCCTCCTCATCCCTCTCCTCTCCTCATCCCTCTCCTCCTCCTCATCCCTCTCCTCCTCCTCATCCCTCTCCTCCTCCTCACCCCTCTCCTCCTCCTCATCCCTCTCCTCCTCCTCACCCCTCTCCTCCTCCTCATCCCTCTCCTCCTCCTCATCCCTCTCCTCCTCCTCATCCCTCTCCTCCTCCTCCTCATCCCTCTCCTCTCCTCATCTCGTAACTGTAGTCGGACCCCGACACAATAGGAGTGAATGGAATGTGGTTTGTGCTGCCAACAGCTTTGAGAAAAAGTCAATTAAAATACTTCGACAGACACAGACTGACCTCACTGGCTACTCGCTGGCCTCGCTGGCTAATATTTTTTCTTTTGGTAGAAAGATTTTGCAGTAAAAACTTTTCACAACAAGGTCGAAGTAAAATATCGACCAGAACCAGGACGTTGCTGCTGCCAATGTGTTTATTTAGAGGAAGAAGGGACCTTTTAAAAACACATATTTAATAAAAAGAAATACTGAAGTCACGGTTGAAAACAGAAAACTCCACCGAAACAGAAAATACACCCGAATACAGAAAATACACCTTAATACGGAAAATACAACCAAATACAGAAAATTCAACCAAATACAAAATATACACCTAAGTACGCGAATCACAACCAAACACAGAAAATACAACAAAATACAGAAAAATACACACTTAAAAACAGAAAACACCACGAAAGACAGAAAATACACCCAAATACGGTTTTCTGCTTTCTTTTGTTGTTTCATTGGTCAGGATCTGATTATTTTCTTAACTTGCAGTCTGTTGAGCTTTCAGAGTCACCGTTCAGTAGCTCTGGACCCTGAAAACAGACCACACACACACACACACACACACACACACACACACTCCCACTTGCTAGGGGTGCAGCTGTTGTATTTAATATTATTGCCGAGGTAAGGAACATGACCTGTTGGTTGGGGCCCAGCTGTGCAGCAGCCTCACATAAATCACTGAGTTGTTCATCTCTGCAGACTCAGTCTGGAGGCCTGTGCTGTAGATGTGCTGCTGCTGCTGTTTCACGCATGTAAAGCACCTGAATGCAAACACGGCGATGAGCAGCATGGCTGTTTGAGTGGACCATTTGTTAAACAATAAAGTTGCACATGTGCACAGTGGGACAGTCACAGTGGAGTCACTGTGAGAAATGAAAGCTGCAACAGCAAAATGTGTTTTAAGAGAATATAAATGCTGATTGAGGCAAACAAACACACGACTTTCACCCAGGAGAACGCTGTGCGTGTCCCGTATTAAACCTAAACTAAATGTGAATGGTACGCTCGTTACATAGCGTTACGTAAGGAAGTCCACTACCGGCAGTTATTTATTTACACTAGTTACATTCTCAGGGT